>JALDNG010000096.1:2310000-2605000 GCA_024349245.1 Neodontobutis hainanensis
AGGGTTTTGTGGCTCCCAGTGTTTTTTTACTGTAGGAAATGGGTCCAAATGGCTCTTTGAGTGGTAATGGTTGCCAACCCCTGGCCTAGGCGATGAGGCTCTGGCCTCCATTCAACACGGAATGAGTGACAGAGTCCGCAAACATGTCCATGAGATAGGACCGCAGAAAAGTGGACACAGAGGACCAAGATGCCGCCAAGCATATATCCACAAAGATCAAATAGAGGTCCCGACAGACCATCCAAAACCGTCTGAAGGGAGGCACCACCTGCATAGAGGGGAGCCTCACCCTGTGTGCGTACACCCTGAAGAAATCGCTTAACCAAAGGGTGACTACGAGCCGAGAAGCATCCAAAGCCCTCATGGCCCGTCGTAATGGCTGCCGCAAACACAGCCAGAGTTGATGCGGCACAACCACTATCCAGGAGTCCCTGTAAAAACTCAAGGACTACATTGACTGAACAGCTACAGGGGTCCTCCTGTCCCCACATCAAGCGGCAAAGAGACGCCAACTGGGGCCGTATGCCCTGGCTGCGGACGGCGTCCTAGCACACTTGATGGTGGACACCACAGCTGGGGGAAGTCCTATACTCATCAGTCTCCTCCTCTCAACCGCCAGACTAGGAGTCTGCGGACCAGGAAGGGCTGGCCGGGAAGGGGCCACGGGTCCGTTACCGCCATCTAAACCAGGTCTGGGTACCACCCGGGACCCTGACTGTTCGGAGCCTCCACCAAGATGTCAAGGTCCTGTGACCTCATCCTGTGAAGCAGAGGGGCCAAGAGGCGTAGTGGCGGGAAGGCATAGAGGAGGCCTATGTGCCACGACTCCTGAGCAGGCGGTGGGTTGTATGACGTCCTGAGCAAGAACCAGAGTGGGCACTGTGTTCATCGCGGAGACAGCTACACCAAGACATCCTGTCTGTCTCTGCGTTGAGTGTCCTGGGCACATGCCGCACCCTGAGGGAGGCCAGATATCTATCTGCCAACAGTAGGATCTCTGCCAACCTCTGGTAAAGGAGGGGTGAGCCTCCCTGCCTGTTTAGGTAGGCTACAACTGTCGTGTTGAGACTGACTGTGCTGCTGGGATGTTTTGGAGGCTGATTCCAGCTGGTCTTCAAGAGACTGGATGTCAGGACCAAACAGGGATGAGGTGGAGAGTGTCAGACCGAGCCACAGTTGTCTGGCGCTGAGCTGTGCCGCGCTCATGGTGTGGCCTCCATCCACGGCCAATGCTCGGGACATCCTCAGAAGAACAGCCGCTGTGGTCTGGACCTCGTCTATGTCCTCGGGTGTGAGGACAGACTGCTCATGCATGAGCCCGTCCTTGGATTCCGCCAGGAAAGCCATATTGCTAGCCAACGCCACCGCCTGAGCGATCCAACAACGATGTTGTCAACCTGTCCCTCTCCGACGGTAGAGGGGGTGGATGACGGGAACAGGGACATTCTCACAGCGTCTTCGATGGGTGGGATGCCGGAGATCTCGTTTCAGCCCTCCACAATGCAGATGCCCAAATACTCCAGAGCCGGGCCTCTCGCCAAGAGCGGGCGCTGCCACTCTCGTTGGGCATAATGACCGATGGGCGTCATCAGAGGGCAGAGAGTCGCCACACATGGCCAAGAACGGGTCTGTGACGCTAGCTCCGGTGTAAAGTACGCCGAAGCCGTCTCAAGTGGCTACGGTGGGAGTGGAGTGGCAAACAGCTGCGGCAGGTCATCTAGTGCAGTGTTTCCCAACCTTTTTGAGCCAGGGCACACGGTTTACATTAGAAAAGTCACAAGGCACACCACCAAACAAAAGTGGCCCAACAACTATATTTATTTAAATATAATGAAAATCTAGTCTCAATTTACTCAGTTTAACTGAAACCCGGGCCCGTTTAGTTAAACACAAAGTTAATATTCTTACAGGAATTAAAGAAACACATACACAAAGACACACACAACAGCTCTGGGTCTCTCTCTTTTTTTGTCTTTATAGCCGTCATGCTTGAAAACCCCACCTTGCATAGATAGGCTGTGGAGAAAGGGAGCAGAACTGAAATAGTTTGGCCCCAAAGTAAATCCAAAGGCAAGTGTTGGCGAGGGGGTTTATAAAGCCCCTGGGGCCTGTGCCCGGACGTTGGCATGATTGGTGCAATGAGTGCTTTGATTTTTGGATGGCTGGCGCCTGTGAGGTATCCACTAGCGAAGCCCATAGGTGGGTGGAGCACACACGAAGTAGAACTATGTTTATTCATAAAGTCAATCAATGTTTACAAACCTGCAGTGTTGCCAAATTAGCGCCTTTGTCGCTATATTTAGCAAGAATTCAGACCCCTCTAGCGACACAAAAGAGACTAGCGACAAATCTAACAACTTTTTTTGGAGTTATTGGAGTTATCTCACATGTTAGTTAGAGTTATTGGAGTTATCTCACATGTGTGAAAGCACACATCGTTCCTACGCTTCTCAATGAGCAGACCCACCCCCTTCCCAAAGCTCTCACAGGCAGCCCAGTCCTCGCGCAGCAGCCCCTCCCAGCTGCAGTTAGAGCAGGAGTTGTTCACCCCTCCAAGTCCAGACTGCAAATGAATCGCGCATTTGCGGCAACTTGGCAAGCTGTCGCTGGTGTATCCCACCCTGGCTTACATTCAGCACGCAAAAATGTAAAATGTTCTTTGTCAAAAAAAATAATTAAATCATTGCACAAAAATAAATTACTGCATAAGTGAGGCGATAGTGTCATTTAGCGACTTATAGGACAGCCAATAGCTACTGTCCTTACTGAGGAGTTGTGTTGGCAACACAAACATGAATAAATGAGCGAGCAACAAATGAGCACAGTGTTGCCACGGACCAAACGGTTATCTGCTTCTCTTTATTTTAAAATTAAAGAATTTAGTTTGACCAATTTGATTTCCATTCTTCTCGTGTGCTTATCACTTAATTGAGATGAGAAATGAGAAGAGCTTTATTGGGACAGTCGGCTATATCATAATAAAATATAGTAGAAGAGACTATGTGAGCACAAATTTTTCAAGAAAGCACATTAGGCAGGCAGAACACAAGAAAGTATGCAATTTAGTACAATGTCGCGATGACGTAATGACGTCATGAATATGCTAATTTACGCATGACGTCATCTAGCGACAATTAGTGACTTTTTGGCCAGTCTTTAGCTACTTTCCTTTGAAAATAGTTGGCAACACTGCAAACCTGTTAGACTAAGTGTTGATGTAAAAATTAAAAATGTACATAAAAGCATTTTCTGGGTGTGTGCAATCAATGTAGGGGCAGGCACAAACATTAACATAGTTAGTTGTACGTAACTAATAATGAAATACAATTACCTAAAGTGTGTAGGCTATTGGTATAATATATCTAGGCTATGAATAGGCTAGATAATATGTTGTTATAATATTATATATATATTATATATTTATCTGTGCCCACCTGCAGTTGCCACACCTTGTCTCTTGTGCAATATTAATTCCATCGCTGGGAATAGGCTTTTGTCATGTCCTGCTTTATTGAGTTAGTCTGCTGATGAAGTGTATATTATTTCCTGTCTTAATGTGAAGTGTCTTACCTCTATTTTTTATGTAAGATTGACTTCCTGTCCTTGTGTTTTTTCACTTGTGATTATCTGCTCCGCCCTAATGTGCTTCACCTGTCCCTTGTTGTGTGCCTTTATAATCCGTGTGTTTCCAATGTTCAGTGTCAGATTGTCTTCCTTTCTTTCTTCACCCCTGGTAGTAGTGGACCCTGTCTTGATGTCAACTTCGGCTTGTGAATATGGTCCTTGCACAAAACTAAATAAATCCTTCTGAGACCATATGCCTTCGTGGGGTTCTGCTTTGAGAGTCCTTTTACCTGTTCCAGACACCAGGGTCGTGACAGCTATGGCATTGTATCAATTAATAGCTTAACTTTTTTTATGGTAGAATAAAAAATAAAAGTGACGCATCAGATGCTTCAGGAAATTGACAGATTAACAGATTTCTATCACTAAATAAATGCATACAACAGAGCTGGCATGTTACATCTGGCAAAATTAATAAAAATACCATTAAATAATGAGCGGATCATATATTGTTTTTAAATAGACTGGTAAATAGAATGGTAGCCTAGTAGCTATAGTTAAAAATGACACCTGATAAATAACGAAACATGTCAAAATATGTTTTTATTTTATGTAAATGCTGTTATGCCACAGCGCTAATTCTTTAGCCCAATGCTTTGACGTTGATAGTAAGTGGTCTCTATTTACAACGGCCAACTTCCTTTTTCTAAAATTGTTGTACAAAAAGGTACAGAGAAGAGGAGAATGGAGGAGAAGGAAATTCCCTGAAAACTAGCATTTTTAAACTCATACATATGTAAATTAATTATACTTTGTACGTGGATCCTATCCATAGTTATATATATATATATATATAGTTTTATTAAAAAGTCAACTTCTAATTTTTTTTTTTTTTTTAATGAAAAATATAATGTAGACAATGTCTAGTTTATAAAGAGTGCAGTACCATTATGAACAATAAATATTAGTACATGTAGTAGCTGATATAGTGTGTCTGTTTATATTAAGTGACTAGTTCTGTAGATAAAAATAAAACACAGATCCTGAGGTGTGGCAGACATGATATTTATTTTCAGGGAGCTGCAGGTGAAGCTGGTCCAGGTTCTTCTTTGTCACATTCAAAGGTTTGACAAAGGTCTAATCTTCATGTAACTGCTCCACAGTGGTTCACAGGACGTCCTGTTCTTCCTCACAGTCATTAATGTTTAGCCGTTAAAACAGAGAATACATGTTTCTGCAGTAAGTACGCAGACTTTGAGACTATACATGTGTGACTAAATACTTGTATGCTTTTTAATTTAAACACTAACAGTCATCCAGGTGACACTAAAAGAAATAGACATTAAAAGTGGATCTGAGAGTCGTCTGAAGCTTCATCTGCGTTCAGACCCCACTCTATTTTATAAATCAGTTTGTGTGTAAAAGGTAAATGACTATTTTTCTAAATGCTGCATGTTTGCTGTAGGCTTCTGGGTTTACCACTGAATGAACTAAAAGATCATGTATAAGATTATAAATCTACTTTTTGAATATCATTGCATGTTATCTGCTTAAATATTACTATTGTATTATTATAAGAGTATAAGATATTAATGAGTCTTTATTTTAGTGTAATAATCTGCCCCTCTCAAATCCTGAAGTCCTAATGTACAAGACTCGCAAATTAAGGGCAGATATTTAAACAAATATGATGTGCAAAGATAATGATATCTTTGAGGAAACAGTTAAAATTTTAAAAGAGCTGGAAAGGATTATCAGGTCAAGATAAAAATGTGATCATGCTTAAAATTATGATCATTATCATAAAGAAAAAAGCTTTAATATTGATAATTATGATCTGACATTATCAACAGGAGCTTAAATACAGATTGCTGTAAATATTTGCAGACTTACCTCTGGCTGACAGACAGAGGAGACTAAAGTGAAGAGACCTCTGCAGCTGGTAGCATGACCCCGTTAATGTTAGCTTGTTCAGCTCAGGCTCTGAGATGAGGGGCGTGTTTACTGAACAGCGCATTTGAAAAGGCCGCCCATGAGCAGTTCAGATACTACCCTCTCTGCACATTTTAGTAATATGCTCTGACCAAGCGTCTCCCATGGAACCTCCTAAATGGTCGTTGCGTAAGGGCGCCGCCATACGCCAATATACGGCAAAATACAGTCCACCAGAGGGCAGGCTCCAAAAGCGGAAATATAAGGAGAAACCCAATGGTGACTTTACAAGTGTAAAAATCATGTTTACAGCCTGGTACAAAAGATGGCTCCGGTCTCAAGAGCTAAGTTTTTACTACGTGACAAATCTGAGGGGGGGATTTTTGATAATTACGTCCGTTTATGCTATCTAAAAATATTGACATTGTTGTTTTCACCTGATGAATTACTTGTTTCTGTAGTTTATTTAGTTCTGTAGTAAAGCTGCCGCTAGTAATGGCTCTTTTTTCAATGTATAGCTACAACTTTTGGCTAGTAATTATGATGTTATGACATAAAAGGAGATTATATTGGGCATAAAAATCACTGAAAAATGAATATTGTTGTTTATGTCTAGCTTTATAACTAAGTAAACTGGTGACCCTTTATGTCAGCGCAATATAAGGTCTGTAATAATTATTAATTGTTAATCAGTGTGTTGTTACTGTATTAGCTCCGTTTACAGTCATTGACAGCTTCTGCTTGTGTGTTCAGCTGCTGTTGATGGTGTCCTGTATCCTCCATGAAGCACTGGTCATGTGAACCATTAGAAGGACATAAAAGGTGCTGTAACATGTAGGTGCCTTTTCTAAAACAGTGCAGTGCTGTGCTCAGGTTTGGTTTATCCAGGTGAACACAGGACAATGATAGCCTAATGCTTTATTAGAATTAGACCAACAATCAGTTAGAGGCTGTGTGATCTGAGCCAAAGCAGGCTGGTCTCTGCTCCCGAATGTTTAAAAAAAATAGGCCTAATTTGTAATAATTTTATTAACACAATCATCATAAAAAACATCATAAATGGTCACCTGTATTTTACATGAGTTTGAAATTTGTCTTGTTTGCCAGTAGAGGTCTATAAAGACCAGATTAGGCCTACATGAAGGGCATTTGATCAGTTTTTTGAAGCTTGGTCCAACTAAATACAGTGGCAAGAAAAAGTATGTGAACCTTTTTGAATTACATGGTTTTCTAAATAAATTTGTCTTAAAATGGGATTTGTTCTTCATCTAAGTCAAGGGTATTGACAAACATATTGTGTCTAAAAATAATTACACAAAAAAAATGATCTTTCATGTATTTTTTGAAAACAACCAAAAAACCTCATAGTGCTTGTGAGTGCTTAAGTTAATGATCAGAAAAGCTAATTGGAGTCAGGTTATCTTGAGTCTTGTTAAGATAATACGTTCTTAGGTGTGGACTACAGCTACTTTGACTGATAAAAACCCGTCAAACTTTTGGAGTTTGCTCTGCACAAGAAGAACACGCTTATGTGAGTCATGCCTCACCAAAAAGAGCTTTCAGAGGAGCTATGGTCAAGAATTGTTGCTTTACATAAAGCTGGAAATGTTATGGTCTAGCCCAGTATGTGTTGTCTTGTGGACCTAGTCTTTGTCTCCCTCGTGTGGTCATGTTGTTTTTAGGTCTGGCTGGTGGGAGTGAACAGCAGGCAGATGCAGCTCTGGTCCTCATTTCTCATCAACCACAGTATAAAGACTCCAAGCTTTCCAGCCAGGTTGTTTAGTATACTCAGTGGTGGAACACTACGGCTTAGCATTTTGATCTTATAAGAGTTTTTGCCTGGAAGTATCTAATTAGTTTTTTGTGCTTTTCCTCCAGTCTCTACCTGCCTACAAGCCCCTATGTCAGGATTACGCCACGCTTCTACCACGCCAAGTCATTAACATTATCTGTTGTACAATAAACCCATATTCTAAAACCTACCACCTTCTGTGTATGCTTTGGGGTCCTGCGTCCGGCTCCCTAAGAGGAAAGGGTTAACCTTTTAAAACCGACCCTGTTTTGTGGTGTGTCTGCTCAAAAATTACATGTCCACAGTAAATTGACTGTACCTCTGTAACTACAAGGTGTATTTCAATAATTCTTGTGTCAAAATGAAGGGGGCACATGTGAGATTTCCACAGAAGGGAAATGAATTGAATGTGCAATGGTACAGTTTCAGAATAAATTAAGATAGAGAAAAGCTAGAAAACCCATAAAAATATATGGATGAATATTCCTTTAGATCAAAGCAGTTGCAACTCAAACACTATTTCAAATCATTGCCACACATGTCAACATTACCTGCACTAAATATAATTCTTCTAATGTGAAACAAACCAAAACTATTAAGGTTTTAGCATGAAATGGTCAGGCGGAGTCTCCATTTGGCAAAATATGACATAGTTTGGCACCACCTGTTTTTGTTTGCTTGCCGTTTAGTTTGTGTCTGGAGTAAATGTAAATGGCTTAGATGTGCAATGCATGTAGTCTCCGCTGATCAGTTTGATGTGCTGCTTGCCATATTAGGCTTTGGGCTGTGTTGTGTATCATGCTGTTTGTTGTGACAAATGACAAAGCTTCAGTATAAACAAATCAAAAATTTAAACAAATCAAAAATAGCAAATAGCTGCTAATTTGTGTTCCTTCACACAGTCTCTGTCGTGTCATGCCTCACTTGGACCTGAGGTAAAGGAGTGAGCACGATGAAAGCTGGACTTCAGCGTAAGATGTGTCCCGTTCACGTCTCTGTTGAGGACAAGTTTGTGTCAAAAAACACATGATTGATTGGTAGCTTATATTTGACACAAAAGTGTGTTACAGGTGTATTGTAATAACAATTGTTAGAGCGGGTCAATTTGCAAATAATAAGTGGAGAAACGCAGATGAGCTGTAGCCTACTACCGAAGAGTTACAAACTAGGACTGCATTTGGGTCGGACAGATCTGTGACAGAACCACCGCTCAAAAGGTTCACATACTTTTTCTTGCCTGTAGCTCCCGGTTGCAGCACCACTGAAGCAAGCCCCTTTCCTTTTTTGTAGCCTCACTAAATAGATATTTTGGTAAGCTTTTATCCTGATTATGAAGTAGGTCTGGGAAAAGGCTGGTTATTTTGGAACTTAAGTGGGCCTGCTGACCTGTCAGTTTGTGAGAACATGGCCATTTTCCCCATGCTGGAAAAATATTTACGTCTGAAATATTGTAAAAGTGAGTGTTTGGAATATCTAAAGTAACTAATATATAGTATTGTTATTTTGTAGTCGTGTGGGTGAGAAAAGTGGAGAGCTCAGTCTCAATGATCCACAGCTCAAACAAAGCATCATAAAACCTGCAACTTAGAAATCCCTTTGTAATATGTAGCTGCAAAGTAGTTTTGATGATTCCTTAACTCATGCTATACAAGGAAAAAGTGCCTCTAGCTTAGCGTATCTCACTTTGGAACTGTTAGTCAAGTGGTGCACTACCTTGTTGTTTGAGCACTTACCTCGACAAATCAGCTTAACTTTACACACATCTTACAAGGCGCACGTTGAGACATAAAAAGATTTTAGCCTTCAGCAGTGTATTTGCATAGGAAGGCATAGGATTTTATAGAAAAGTATAGGAAGACTTAGGGCTTGACTATGAGTTGTGGGTCAGAAGCCATGAGTTGCGAGTAACAGCACGAGCCACTGGAAGTAGGCCGGAGCTGTTTGCTGTGCTTGCCCCTGCTGCTTTATACTGCCCCAAAATAGAACCTAGGTTTTGTTCAGTGCATTACATAATTTCACGGATATTTTTGGATTCTGTGATACTTTAAGTGTAAACGACACATTTCAAAAAGTTACTTTTATTGAGGAATACTATTATTGGTTGTAATTTCATTTAAATGTAACAATAATAAAGGAAATTGACAGGTTATGTTGTGTTTTTTGCGGGCATTTTAATACTAACTCTCAAAAAGGACATTAACAAGCAACATTTATATCCAGGGCTGAGCAATGATTTTTCCCCCAGGTGCCACATTAGAACCTGGGACTTCTGTGGAGGGCCGGACCAACACAGTGACCTCACTTATGCTTAATAAAAACACATTCCTTCTGCCTATAGTTAAAAGTTTGAACTGTAGGCAAAAGGTAAAAACTCTTCAACACCAAAGTCACAGTGGCACCCCTTTCCGTTTTAGAGCCACTCTTTAGAGTTTCTTCTAAAACCAGTGAAAACTGTTTCTCGCTTAAAGTATAAATGATAGCTTTAGGAAAGTTATTATTTGGAGCATGTTGTAGTGGAATTGGACTGATCACTGCAGAATTAAAAAAAATATTACTATGACAGTTTTTTTAATTTAGTAAAAAACTTTAGTAGGAGGCTAAACAATAGATATTAGTAAACTTTTATTTATTTTAAAGTTTAATTAATTTAGTCACAACTGTGTATTTTCATTAATTTTTTTAGGAAAAAAAAGCCATGTTTATATTTGATAGGTGTGTGATGGAAATTAACGACTTTCCCCAAAGTGTTGGATTAAAATTGAAATTTATTTATTATTTAAATAATGTAAATGCACAATCACTATCCGGAAGAGTTTGATGATGGAGAATTTCACCATATCAATGGGCCACACTTATAATGTTAGAAGTATTGCCAAAAATGAGCATAGTTGGAGAATTATCCATTCATTAAAGATGACTTTAGAAAACATAGAAATGTTGTTTTACATTGACTAATCTGACTCCAAGAACGCCCCCCACAAACAGACCCACACTGCAGCATCAAGAAACAGACCACTCCTCAACCCGGTAAGAATTTAATTATTTATTAATTTATTTATTTACGTATTAGTTCTATCTCCATATTCACCCACCTGAAAAATATAAATTCCGGTGTATCCCCCCACACACACAAAAAATGGAATCTTCATCCACCGCATCAAACGGAATCAAGAAAATCAAGGAGGCAATCATCATCATTATTATCATTATTACAATATGAATTCAAAGAATCAGAATATCCACATTCATAACAAATCCATATACAACTGCAATACACTCGTCAACAACACTCTTCCATTAACAACACACAGATCCCCAAAGTTCTGTCCGGTCAAAACAACAATAACGCTTCAGGGGAGGGGGCTATGGCTTGTCAAGGGGGGTGTAAATAAGAGCTTTCATGGGTCTGGGGTAAGTCTGAGTTTAAGGGAGGCACACGTATTCAGTAAAGACCTACAAAAACAACCAGTCCCATGGAAGGATCCACCGTCTTGCCTTGACAGTTAGACGGCTCCATGAGAGGCAGAATTTGGGGAACAAAATACCAAGTAATATACCATTGGAATAAATATAGAACAACTGTTGCAAACATATACCATAGGAACCTAAAGTCAAAATCCAAGAAATGTAAATGGTATGCAAAGAAAGGCTCTCTTTATGTACAAACGTGTGCAAACACCCAGATCGAGTTAGAAAAGCGTCTTTAGTTGGTCAGAAAATGAGTGCAAGCTTAGTATGAGAGAGAGCTCTTATAGTGCTGATTCTAGGTCTGCCTCAGAGAATTGTGGCTTCCGTATTCAGAGAAGACCTTGTTCTAGAAAGAGAGAGACACGTCAGGAGGCAAAAAATAGCTGTACACTCTGCGATAGAAACAAAGGCTATATACACAGAGACATACTATATATACACAGGTATTCGGTATGTACACAAGTTTACTCAGAGCAATGTACAAGCACATTCACTCCAGCAGAACTCCGACGCGTCTCTCTCTTTCATTCAAGTGGAAAAAGGCAGGGATTAATGCCAGTGACGTCCATCCCTCAAAAGTAGAGTAATTTGTGCTGCGTGGAAACCAAGAGGCCATCCGCCGCTCGGTCACACACAGACAGTCAGCGAAACAAAGTACAAAATGGTGGCCATCCAACATTGTCCATCAGTGGAGAGCTCCATGGCGATTGTTTCTTGTTGAGGGCCATTCGAATAGTTTTAAGTTAGAAGATTATAATCAATAAGAAGTTCACGTTACAGACATGTGCCAAGTGTTGTGAGAGGAATCATCTAAAGTCTCCCCCTGTGTCAAAATTTTACAGGGTCCTCTCCAGTGCTTCAGCAGATTGCCTTTGTACCAAAAGCGGCTTCATATAAAACTTTCTTTAGATAGAGGCCACTATCTTTATCAAGAAATAAATATTTGCTCCGGAAGATTTCAGGTCAAAGTCTTTGTAACTAGAAATGTAAGAATAAGCATATATATATCATAGAAATATAATTTATAAATGGACCAAAAGACCATTTGTAAAAGTCTGAAGCAAGAGCTTTGTTTTGAAGCGGTGCATATATAACTTTATGTAAAAGTCTTTAGACATTCAAACAAAAAGACATTCAAACAAAGAAACAAAAACAATAAAAATTCTAAATAGTATTATATTAGTAATGTTATAACTGCTAAAAGTTATTTGTAATGCATCAAAGTCCTACTGATTGATAGAGATTAGATAATGAAAATAAATAAATGTAATAAATTTTTTTCTCAAATTTGAAGAAAAATCAAGCACCTTTATAATGCGTCTGACTGCAGCGCCCTCTCTCCTGCTCTGCCCTGTCCTTGGTCTCGGTGTTTATTACTTACGCTACATAGCTGTTCAGAGCAGGCCCGCTTATTCCTGCCTAAAAGAACCGAACCTGACCACGAAGAATCAAACACCCACTAAGATCCAGTCAAATCAGAGAGAGAGTGCCCAGGGAAGTGTGGTGCCACACCCATAGTCCAGCGAACTCCTCACATGGTCCGCTGGGGGGCCACACCCCACTCTGTGTAAACACTATGGGACCAGTAGCCCACGTTCTCCCTTTGTCAGCCAATTGCGTCCCGAGAGAGTGCTCTGGACATTTGGCCATGCCATCCTGCAGACTGGCGATGGCGCATCAGCCAATTAGGTTCCACACTGTCCTCCATGAAGCTTTGGGAGTGGCTGGGGGAGAGAGGGGAGACAGAGAAGAGAGGATGGAGCTGTTGGATCAAGTGCTATTAAAGCAGAGCTAAAGACCTCAACCACGGCAGTCCTTCAGAGCAGTTAGAGTTCAGCTCCTCGGCTGATTTACCTGAGTCTTTCAGTAGTATTTATCACTGAGGTATTTCACTAAGTCACAGATAAGCCTTTTCTAACATTCAGTACATACAGGATAACCCTGCCAGAGACCCCTCTGTCCAAATGTGTATGTGGATCATTGACCTACAGAGAACTACACCTTTTGAAACAGCAACGCTGAGGAAGTCCCCAAGAGATAAAAAAATGGCTCATACTAGTCCAGTTAGTTTTACCTGCACATTCAGACATGAAGTGTTGGACATTTACACCATTACATACAACAGACATATGGCATCCACATTACAAACATGTTCATACAAACAGAGTTATGAAACATAGCACAAAGCATTTGGCATAATTAACAGCTTATCCTAATTTACGTGATCATTTTGAGACAATAGAAATATACATGACAATATGTAGTGCAGCCCACAGTTTTGAATGTCATTATTACTGCATATTAATAATGTAACCACTCATTGTAATGCTTGAAATAGTATTCACGTTAAGTATGTGTGTTTCAATAATGCAATACATACAGTACTTTAGTGTGGTGCAGTTTTTGAGTCTAATAAAGCAGAAGATGGTGTGGGGCATTTTAAACCCACAGATGAAAGACCCCCAACAGGACACACATAAAGACAAGACATAAAGAGCAAGACACATTCAGTCCAATGGCTGACGCACACATCCCACTGGAAAACGGCACCGTTAGTGTTTAGCACCAGTTGATCACATAAATCACGGTTCTGAGAGATTGAGAAGAGAAAAACTGTAGCTCAGAGTCCCTTAGATTAAAAAAAGAGTTCTTGCGAAAATGCCACTCACTGTTGCTCGGTGAGAACTTGAGTTTCTTTCAGTCCACAGAACACCTCCTCAGCCTGGCCGCTCTGTTCAGACCCTGTTGATTCACCCAAAGGCACTAGAAGAAAGCCGGACTGCATCGCCACATCACAACTCCCAACTATGTGCAGACTGGCATAATTATGATCAAATGTGCACCTACATAATGACCCCCAGGTACACTTCAAAATAATTCAGCGATTTATTTACTTGTAAATGTTCCATAGGATAGTTTATATAATTTCTCTGTAAAAGTAACATCTCATTCAATGTCTTTCTATTATGTAGCTCTTATATAATTACATTTAATAACCTTAGATTGGATGTATATGACAGCTTTGTACTTTATCCTAGTCTATTTAATCTAAAGATTTAAATTGAGTCTGGATAAGAATTTACATTATTTGTTGACAACGTTCACATATCCAAGTAAATAAACAGTCTATAGATTAATGAATATTGAAAACGGACTGAATCTTTGAATCACTTGGCAAAGTGGAGTGTTAAATGCTTTTTAACTCACACACATTTGTGACTATTGGAACAAAATGGGCACTCACAACCCACATTATAGAACCTTTATTTAAAAGTTGACATAATAAAAATTTAGTCCATGTTTTTATTCTCATAAGCACTTAATGATAGGAAGACACTGAATTGAATGCCACTTTCAGAACAGTTGTAATACCATCCTATGGAAAACTGACAGTTGAAAAGTGTGCGTTTGGCTGAACTATTTCCTGAGTGTAGTCTAAACTCACAGATCTACACTACAGTACCATGCATATGTTCACATAGCTGCACGCGCTGAGCTTAGGGGTACGGTAGGGGTACAGTAGGGGTCAGAGTCTTGTCCTGCAAGACTGACGGCTGTGGGACAAGTATCGGTGAAGAGCCCTTTAAATGTAGCTGAGTGGGACGCTGGGACAGTCTCTCTCTGATTGGCTCAGTGTTTGACCTACTCCCAGTTCTCTGCTATGCTTGTTGTTGCCATGGTAGCCTGCGTGATTGTTACGGGAAAGATGTTTAGTTGCCATGGAGCTCTCCGTTTGGACTGTGATGTTGGAGTGGCGGGGGCATTGAGGGAGGGTCTACAGTTTTGGGGAGGACTCCATTGTGGGGCGAGCAGTCGGAGGCCTGGGCCGCAGAGGCTCTGGACGGAAGTGCTCCTCCCCTTCCACCTTCAGTGCTCCTTACACCGGGGTCTGCAGAACCCACGGAGGAAAGCTGGTCCTCCTGGTGACATAGAGAGAGAGGGGGTGGGGGGACATGGACGAACATAGGCCATGGGCAGGGGACGCCAATCAAAGAAGGAAGGATGGCATGTAAAAGTCCAAAAGAATAAAAAAAAAAACAGCAAGGAAATGAGGAAAATAATTCAGACACAATGTACGTATGATTCCATTGAAAACATTCAAAAACATGGTTAAGCCATGGTCAAAGCAAAAGAGAGGATAGTGTTGGGGAGAAAAACAGAGACAGGGCAGAGGTGGTGAGTACATCAATAGAAATGTCCAATCAGGAGATGAGCACAGAGACAGAGCGGTGGGAGGGTTAATCTGAGAGTCTGGGACCAGAGGGACGGCTGGTGTATCCGCTGACAGTCTGGAAGTCCACAGAGTCAGACTTATCTATTTACTATCATTATTATTAACTAAATGTGCTTTCTCAATCATACACTGTGAATATGAAGTAATTTTGTACATACTACACTACAGTTAATTACTCTATAATAAAGATACATCAAAGCCTAAAAAAATTCATGCAGATTATATAGAACTAAATGTCAAAGAAGAACACAATGTACAGTTCATCTTTTGTACACAGCCCCTCTCATGACGGTTAATAACATGCTCTATTGTTATAAATATTGCTATAACTTCACTCATGTTAAACAGGAAATAGAAACAGTGGCCATGACCTGAATCGTGTCAAGGCCTCAAAATAATGAAGACATGGCAATGTTACAATCTCAAGTCCATGTATTACTACATATTGTTAATACATTGATTTATATGTGTATAGTGTCATCAGAGGGTCTCTGTACTGTTAACCTGGGATCAAACCAAACCTGTCTCATCCACCAACAGTTCCAACCCAAGGCCACTGGCTCTAGGGCAATATGCTGGTCCTGCAGGGGGCTCTGGGTTGGACATGAATGAGTATAGGATTTGTTTTAATCCTCCTTTTTTAAATCTAACCATCAGCATAACTTATATATAGTACTACTTGCATAAAGCAATAAAGCATTACTGGATGCAAATCTCAGGCTCTGAGAAAGATGATGGATACATTTTGAAGGCGTTACCATGAGAGATGTAAGATAATTGCACTTGGTTTATCTATCCTGGCAAATATGTGAGAGGTGTCTAGACTTTAATTGTTCAACAGTGCTGTGTGTTTGAGCCCCTGCGTAAAAAGAATGTGAAGGATGAAGGGTATGAGGTGTCAGAGAGGGGAGACAGAGTAGGAGGGGGTCAGGTCAGCTTCCAGTGGAGAAAATCAAGAATAAAAAGCAAAGAATATAGTGCGTCTGAAGCTTCTGTGAGTGGAAGGTGCTTCCATTTTGAGAGGAACGAACCCAGGACTGGACGTGACTGAGCCGGCCTTTTCTCTTCTCAATCAGAACCACAGCGCTAACTGGTGCTAACTACTGCGCACTCATAGGTGCAGGATGCCAGAAACATGAACCCACTGACAGCTCTCTCAAACAGTCAACAGTGTTGTCGTTTAATATCCATGTGTAGACCAGTACACATGTCTATTAAAGCCAGAGTTAGGCGGCTGAACAATGATAGAATGTTTACTGACATCCTTCTGGACTTACCCACTGGTTCCGCTCTGAGGGCCATTACTGTGCATTCAATTACAGCGGGGCATTAAAAGGGTTTTAGTGCTAATGAATATTGGTGTACTGAGACAGAACACAGAACACTTACTGAAATGTGAGTTGTACACTGCGCCTTACCATCTCCAACCACCCATCAGACCTGCCTCTGAGGCAGGTACCTGCTGTAGGTGTGGGGTTAACTTCATGTGTATACTGTGAGTGTAAGACACCTGGCTCACAGGATGAAGAGCTTCCAAAACAAAACAGTCAAGCAGAACACAAACTCTTGGCCCAACTGAGTGTGCCCTGGTGCCAACGAGACAAACACAACACTGATGACAAACAGCACAAACGTCACACACCACAGACACATGTGCACAGCCGTCAGTGGTCTTCGGGGGTGTGGGGCAGATACGGAGATTTCCCATGAGTCCTTCTCTGAGGGTGGGCAGGGAGGGAGGAGAACCTTATACACTTAAAACTCTGCCACTATGCTGGGCCTACTCAGGAAATGTGTGGCTTTTAATGTGTAAAAATATATTTATATATATCATGTATCAAAATAACGCTATGTATATGTCAAATTAGTACATGCACAGACTGAAATAATATGTAAGTAATATGATGGTTTGAGATCATTCATTGTGTGTGTTTATTAGTGGTCTTTTTTACAGTATATTTTTATAAGATAAGATAAGATAATGTGTATACACCAGGTAAGACAGGATATATCATTTCTGACACTAAACTGGGCCCTGTACTCCTCTACCCTGGGTTTGGGGACCACAAAAACATAGCCCACTGATCAATCAGGATGAGGTTTATAGACATTTATACTGAATATTTTTAATTGTCTACATTATATTGAGATCCACTTTGTGATTAAAGTTTCATTTTAACATTTAAAAAGATTAGACACTTGGTTGGGCTTCACACGTGTGTGCCATTAATTCAGTCTGTGCTACTGTTCATTATTATTGTTACTGTAGTGGACAGCAGTGTGTGAGGACAGGGACAACAGAGAGAGGAGCAGTGAATGGCAGCGGCTCATGAATGGACAGTGACAGTTGGCGGGTTGGTCTTTACCTGGGCAGTCGGGGTGGGACAGGAGCGAGACGGGGCTGCACTAGGATGGACTGACGCCTCCCCTAAGAGAAATCACCGTATCTCATCAACAGGACAGGACAGGAGAGAGGAGGAGAGGAGGAGACTGTTGTGCACAGGAGTGAGCTCAGAGTGAGGGCTGAGGAGAACAGCCAATGAACACAGACATCCACAGGTACAATGAGAACAGGTATAGAGGTGTATTAGGGACATATGGAAAGAATCAAGTCCTAATATTTTAAGACAAGCTTTTAGAATGTATATGTGAGTAAAAAAAGTCTGTAAAAAGCTTCATAGACTGTAAATTACTGATATACGGGAGTAATACACTGATAATGTGACTGAGCAGCTGAGCATTGTTCACAGGAGAAGATTGTGCACAAGGCTGATTTTGCTCCAATGGGGAGTTTTGAGAGTGTACAAAATCCTAGACATAAAAAACTGTAAGTGGATTGATTTAGCGCCCGCTATCTGTTGTATTGTGACTGCAGGAGCTAAGATAACTACATTTAGCACCTTGGTAAGCTACATACACACTATTTGCAGAAGAAAGACTGATATTGTTTGTACAATGATGAGGCATAGGAATCATGAAATCAGCTGATTTCAGTGAAAACAGAGTCACGTTTTACCATGGTTTCATAAACCAATATTAGATAGATAGATCTTTATTGTCATTGTCATAAATACTACGAAAATTTAAAAGTGCTCCCTGTTAGTGCATCATTCATACGTAGTATGAAGTATAAAGTATAAAGAAACATTTAAAACACTAAAACCATAATAATTTGATTATATAAAAACACCTAAAACCCACACATACATTAAACAAAAACATTGGTCCAGATTAGATTAGATATTATGGTCAATTTTACGAGACTGGTTCATTTATACTGGCCAAAAGTGTTCTTCTCTCCATTTTTTATTTAGCAACTACATTCTCTGAGTTGTAAAAGCACTGTCTACTTTAAACAAAAACATATTAAATTTTGTTTATGTTGCTTATTCTCCAAACACCTCTGGCACAGTCAATAGCCTCATTTACTACACAGGACTGTCTGTGCACCCTCTAGTCAGGAGTGGACAATGTTCACTGCTCAGTGGTATGTTTCCTCAAGGGCCACATTAGTGTTGGGCCAACACAGTGAACTCATGCTCAAGTAAAAACATTTCTTTAGCCTATAGTTTACAGTTTGAACTGAGAGAGGTTAGCTTTAGGAAAAGTTGTTCCCGTTTGAAGCATGCTTAACGCTGCTCTAGTATTTACAAAACTTCTCAAACCTGCACTATTTAGCACACACTATTGGAAATTGTAGTAAATCCGGCCCTTAAAGGCTTTTATTCTTATCTTGGATCACCTTTATCTTGTTCTAAACATAAAAGGACTTAATTCTTGTAACATGATGCCCTTTTTTCTTGTAATAATCTAATCCTAATACACCACTGTAGAACAAGGATAGTGAACAGAAAAAGCTCACATCTACATTTCAGAGATTGGTGACCATACAAACACAACAGGATCACACATCCAGAGGCTACAGCATGGAGCCGTGCGTCATGCCCCATGTCCTGCACAGAAATCATGCGGAGGACAGAGAGGAAACAGCATTATGTCATGCACATCATACAACATCTGCTTCTACATCCGACAGCTTAACGTCACACTGTACCTGCAATAGAGAAGACATGAGAGACATGCTCAGACCATGCAGTTACCATGCAACACTAAAGATTTACATTTGCATGGACAGTACTATGCCCCATTGTCATTTTAACATTCACCACACTGCCTCTGGCACACACACAGAAGTTACAGTCTTATAGTATCATCATTTCTAAATGTAGTTGCAAGCACAACTCAAAAATACTCTTCTATCAATACCTATTTGGTGTGCTATGGACATAACCTATATAGCGTCATAACATTTTATGTGTTAATACGAAAAAAAGACTTTCATTAAACTAATATCTTTAGAGCACTTAAAATCATAATTAAATTGTGATTTCTGCACAACATTAGGCTCAAAGGTCTTAAAAAGGTGAAATAAGGCTGTAAGACATACTATAGTGTCTATGTCACATATGAAAACAAACAACCACCAGTCTGCACTATGGCTCACTGTAGACTCCATGGAGGGATCTTTTTATATCCTTCAGTAACACACGTTTCCATTTATTACATATTCTATTTCCTTATCTTATTGTACCTTATCTTAATCACCTCAAAGTCAAATGCACACATCCAAACATAGAGAGTATATTTAGAGCACAAGTCATGCGAGCGGGTGAGCAGTTACATAGACATAGAAAGGGTCTGAGCATGGAATGGACAGCTCTGAGGGGGCACCTGAACACACCACGGAACCAGACAGCACACAGCTCTACTTCAGGCTCAGCTTCTCATCACCTGAATAGAAAACCAATCACATTTCAACATGTAACCCCGACATGCTCAGCAGGACATTCAGCCGAAAAGACCAGAGGACTGTCCGCATGAACAAAGAGCGGGCCCTCACATCCAGCCCCACTCACACCACTCAAGAGCTCTGATGCAAACAGAAAACTCTGAGCTCCACAGCTTCAGTACGTTGGCAGACAGACAGCTATCAAATCCAGACATGGTTAGGGACAGGTTAGGGAAGAGTAGGGCAACCAGAGGGATGGACGGAGCAGACGTAAAGCGAGGAAAAGAGTGGGACAAGGACAGGGAGAGGCTACTGGAGCCACCACAGACATCAGGGAAAGCATTCTTACAGACCTGATCAGCAAAAATCCGGGTTTTTGGCTCGACAACAGCTCCTCCTCTTATTTCATCCTCCACAGCCATGAGTCTTGGAAGCAGAGCGGGAGACAAAAAGAGGAACATTAACTGACGGCCTTTCACATTCTGAGCATGAAGTTACCTGATCTGAAATCCCCAATCACATATGCTGTATCCTTAGCCATGCTTTGGAAAACCCAGCCAACATTCATAGATAATGACATCCACCCCAACCCCACACCATCAAAGCAGTTGGAACCTGTTCAATGTGATTTCAAGTGACCAACTGAAGGCAACTGTGCTCAAATGAATGGCTCGGTGACAGGTCCCAGCCTTCCCCTGGGAATTGTTTCATAACAGTGGACTTACCACAGCACTGGTAAATGGTTTTTGACAAATTACTTGTAGATAAAGTGAGCTAACTGGTTAACTATTCATAGATTTGAAGAGATGTGCAGTTTCCTAAGTCTAATCACAATGATAAGTTAAATTAGGGTGTGTGCATGATGTGTAAAAGTAGGTAATTCATAAATACTTCATAAAATGCTTTAAAAGATCATCACAGCTTGTGCTAAAGCAATATAGTTCTCTTGCAAAAGTACTCCTGACGTTGTAGTGTATAATGTGAGCAAACGTTCTCATACGTTCAGAAACATGCCATGTTTGAAGATAAAATAAAGTCCATCCACAAGCGAGGTTTTAAATCGAGGCAATTGGATGTTTTATTCCATAAATAATGCACAATTCTTTTACAAAAGTTCAGAAGGAAAAATAGAATTACAAACAAAGAATATTGTTTCAAACTGTAATGTAATGTGAGAAAAAAGGAGAGATGACTGGAGGTGATGAAGAGAACAGAAAGTGAAGCCTGTAGATCCAGTTGTGTTTCAAGTAGATGACTTCTGAGGTCTAGTCAGAACAAAGTCTATGTCCACCAACATAAGGTAACAACGTCAGAGAATTGTGCTCCAAAACAGGTGAGAGACACATGGCTTCATGACTCAACTGAAATATATAAGACTGAACCCAGTAGTGCTTTTGTGACACAGGTCAGTGTCAGAGTGGATTGGACCCTTGGCTGTAACTACAAGCCTCCACACTCACACAGCACACAGCCATCAATGTTTGCTACAAAAACAGGCAGATAAACTGACACCAGATTATTGTCTGTTTCTATCTTCGCCTTTTAAACACAATAATACCTAAGGGAAATTACAGTGCTGTCTAACTATTTGGCTCACCACCAGTGAATGCAGTAGTCATACCAAGCATATACTATCTAAATCATACACATTCTAATATTTCTGTTGAATACATAATATGTGTTGCATTTCATTTTAAATACAATCACAAACACCTTACAGACAAAGCAGAAAAACTGATTTTACATTTCAGGAGTCACCGTGTCTCAGTGGTACCTTGCACTTCACTTCACTATCTCTCCTGAGGGTCCCTGGTTAAAGACCAGGAAGTTAGTCTATCATTGAATGTATACATGCATACTCTCTATGGATATGCTGCTAGTGCACTACCAGGTATTGTATTATTGCACTTTTCTGCAAAAATATAGCTATTGCAAGGTTAATATACATTTTATAATCTCACTCTCAAAATATCTATATGGCTCTTGCAAATAGATATATAGGTATATTTTATTATTATTGGATACAAGGGTACATGGACACAGCATAGGAAGGTTATATACTTAAATATGATCATTTTTGACAAAAGTAAAAGGCTGTAGTCAATCAGTCTAAGAATGTCCTGGTCAAAAATAGAAGTGCTAAAGGTAAAGTGTATACAGTGATTAAAAATAAGATTTATTATAATAATAATTTTATTAACTTTGGCTTTAAATGACATGTTAAAGAATAAAATATCTAATGACAATAGGGCTTTCTCTGTGTCATGTTTAAGGCTTACACTGAAGAAAAATATAAATCTATATGTGAAACTCACTGTTGCGCCATAGTTCTACTGAAGCTGAATTATGAGTCAGGAATAATCTAAGATCACGCACATCATTTTTACAACCTGAGTTCACATTTGCAATGAAACACTATATTTGAAGAGCAATAAAATATAATTCAGAATGAGTCTAAACAACAAAAACAAAGCACATGTTAAAGTGACCTTAAAAAGAAGAGACATGCAGTCAATCCTAGTGGATGGTATGAGGAGGTCCTCCACTCTCCTCTGCACAGCACTCAATAACCTCTTCATATGGCCTGGCTCATTGAGTGCAATCGGACCTGGAAGCATCCAAATCTGCTACTGGTTTTATTGGTGTGTTGAGATAAAGAGCCTTAAATTCTTATTTCTCACATTTTTATGTGTCCAGGAGATTTGGTCTGTAACAAGTGATGCTTTAAGTCTTATCCTAATTTCCTCATGATTTATATAATTCCTACATTTCAATCTTCATTCACTGACAGTCTGTGACTTTCTTCAAATAACATCACAGCATCAGTCAATCAAGTAAACAGAGAAAAAAGAGATATTGGTCCCCGTTGTGTATCAGCAGTCTCCCAGGGCACATGGTGGCTTTGAGTCCAAAGGGAAGAGCTAATGTTAAACCAGCTCTGTGCTCTGTGTAGTTCCAAAACACAACTTTGTGGTGTCTAAAAAGATGATTGCATCAAAAAAAATTCCGTGTGCTTTTAGGAAGCAGATTCATTGTGGTGATTCCAAAATGATCTGACATTATCTCATATGATTCATTAAAAAACAACTCTTGACAAAAATGGCTAATGATACATCGCCAGAACGGCAGAAGTGCTTCTAAAGATGATTTTTATGACATTAGGAGCTTAGTTGTTTCCCATTACAGATGAGATGAGCAGGACTGTGGCTGTCTTCATTCCTTGTCTTCATTCCTGGAGTGGATCAGAAGTGGCAATATTCGCTGTCATAGACATCCAGCCTTTAGTTGTAGACCACAGGATATTACAAAGTCAACATGTAGATACAGCACACTGGACTCTCTAAAGTGTACAGTATTACTAATTAAATAAGACACACAGCAAACATTTGGGTTGTTGTACCCTTACAAATGGAAACACTTTGTTAACATGAGCACATAATAAAAAAGGTTCAGACATGGTTTAAGTTCTGAAATAAAAGTGAGACTACAAAAGTACAACTGTAACTGAAAAGTTTCTGGTGTAGTCAGTGTGTTAATTTTAACAAAAATGATGTCCCAAATTGTATTCCTTCTGCATTATGTTTTTGGACAAACTTAATAAATCAGAGAACGAGCTCTCATACCCCAACAACAGATTGCTCCAAATTAAATATGTGCAAATTATTGTAATAACTAAATAAGTGACAATGTGTCCCTTCTTGAGAAGGGGAATGATAAAGACTGAAATAAACAGATGATTGACAAGTGAATTTCCCAAAAGACTGGATTTACCTGCTGATTATCCCTTGGATCTGGGAGTCTTTCTCCACCTGCTGTTGCCGCAGCCTGCGCTCACTGTCCTCCAGTCGGTTCTGATACTGCAGCAGGATCTTATTGGTCTGCTGCTCCTGTGTGAGCAGCCTCCGCTCATACTCTTCCAGCTTTTTGTGGGACATCATCAGGCGCTCTTTCAGGGAGTTGATCTCCTCCTCGTACTCCCGGACCTGGCCACACACAACATGAAGTCAAACTTAGCTTTTGTGACTTCTCCCAGACTTTAAACTCACACATTTGATTTAGTAGAGAACACTGGAAGTGCACTTTCTGAGAATGGTTATATTTGCTGATGACGTTACACACTAAATGGGCCTGGCATGTCTATCTCTGGTTATGTGGTGATACCATACAATGGAAAATTCTTATTTTATGTGTTTATTTAATTTGATTTAGTTATCAGTGTTATGCATGACTAAGTTCTATGTGAGAAATAAACCTACCCTGTCCATGCGAGACTCATCCATACTCTTAGAGTACTCTTTGAGTTTGAACTCCTCCCGGTCAATACGTGAGCTTTCGATGTCAGCGGACAGATGAGGCATGTTGGAGACCCAGGCCACTGTGCGCTCGTTGGCTGGGGCTGGGGTTGGGGGATTGAGGGTCTGTGGAGTCTGGGACCCCTGCAGAGAGAAATACAACACACTCCAAATGACAACAGAGTTATGCAAAAAAGTAATTTGAGTTAATTGAAAACAACTAGATCTATAGCTGTGTCTGGGGCACGGGTATGTCTTTAATTCTCATATTATTATTGTCATTTCTACCAAGCAGATGTCATACCAACCCATACATACACATCTTAATATGAAATATAAAGCGAGCAGCAGCTGACTTGCTACATTAAAATTTATTAGAGCAGCATATAATGTTCTTAGCTAATGGTTATTTATTACACACACAAGACAAGCACTGTTCCCTTGAGATTCTTGAGGATTTTCTCATCCAGGTAACAGACTGCAGTGTGGAGTGGTGCCCAAAGTAGGACACTACTAATTTATTTTAGGACCCTTCATTTTATTCAAAAGCTAAATGTGTATAAACTTAATTCTACAGTTTTTGGACGTGGTGCAATAGTGCTTTGTTGGCAGTGAAAAAGTGCTGAGAGGTACCTGTTTGGCCATGCTGGGTTTGAGCAGATGCTTCTGGGGAGGCTGCTGCTGGGGCGACTGCTGGGCGCTGGGGCTAGTGGTTCCCTGTGGGCTCTGGCTCTCCCTGGTGGAGCTCTGCTGGTGGGGTAGGCCTGGGGCAGTGTTGTCTTTGACGGACAGCTGGCGGGGGCCATGCTGCCTGCTGCTGTAGGCTGACTCAGGGGACTGCAGGAGGTTTCCACTCTGAGGCCGGGTCTTGACAGGAGCAGAGGGGGCAGCGGCCGCACTGACCGACAGCTGATGGGATGTCTGGGACTTGACGCGCTGAGTGGGAGGAGGGGCAACAGAGCTCTGGCGCAAAGGCTGGACTGTGGAGGGGGGCGTGGTGGCCAGAGAAGAGTGGGACGTTCCAGTCTGAGAGGTCATGCCCATCATTTGCTGTTGTTGGAGGTTATCCTTAGAGAGAAGAGAAAGACATATGAGCTGCTTTGGTGTTGAAAAGTTCAATACTTATTGTTAAATTTTAACATTTCACATATTGAGACCACTACATCCTTTTTTTTAACATCTTTTACCTGTGATATTTAATATAGTCCAGTATGTACTGTGAGTCAGAGTACAGAAAGTTAGCTGAGGAAAATGTGATGCTTGACATATACATTAGTTAGTTTTCCAGTTTAAAAATAAATAGACTAAATTCTTTAATTGTGACTGGGATATTTAAATAACAGTTTATAGTCTTCAGATCATATCCAGACCCCTGGTATGTGTAACTGCAATCCATTTTATTCACACTGAGGTTATCTTGCTGCTCACTGTGCAACTTGTGGGTGAATGTCACTAATGAACAATATCCTGAGATACTCAGGAAGGAAACTGCAAGTTGACATGCTGATGACATTTGTATTGTGCTGTAAATACAAGTTATATCAACATCTGCAGTTACTGTAGTTTTGTTACTATAACCATTTCAGGATTTGTCATCTAGACACACTGTTCAGGAAAAATCATGTGACATGTATGAAAGAGGCTTAAGTTTGTAAACTGACAGACTGGATATAAACAGGACCCAAAAGCTATACCCACTCTTCCACTCTGCTAAAATCATTAGACTGTGGGTCCTTTGTGTGGTACCTGTACATGCATGGACATCTGCCTGCGTGCGTAGTCCGCTCGGCTGTAGTCGTCGCTGTAGCTGTGTGAGTGGATGATGCTGGGCTGGCCCAGGTGGGTGTCCCTGGTCCTGAGGGTGGACAGGTCTTCACTGCGGGAGAACCCCCCGTGGGCGAACTGTGGGATGTAGGACTGGTGAGAGGCTTCGGGCTCTGGGGTGAGGAGCAGCGGCGCTGGGGGGGCCCGGCTGTGCTGGTGTTGAGGCCCGTCAGCCGTCGCCAGATGGAAGAGGGGGTTCTGGAAGGAAAGCGGGTAGCGCATGGCGGCGGCCTGCTGTTGCTGCTGCTGGGACAGCGAGTCGGTGGTGGCACCCATCTGGCTCAGCTGGCCCAACCGGAGGCCCCCCGACATACTGGAGCCGCCAGAGCCAGCTGACAGCCTCCCACCGGCCCGCAGCTGGCTGCTTAGCCCTGACCCCAGGCCGGAGCCCAGGCCGCCACCACCCCCGCTGCTCAGCCCTCCGAAGCTGCCCATACCGGCGATGGAGGCCTGGGAGGAGTTGAGCATGTCCACCGACTGCAGGTTAGACACGCTGTTCATTCGGGAATCCTGGAGGTCCATCACAGACACTCTTATTGCACTAAACCAGGGCTACAGGGCTACTGCGCCCCTTATATTTTAATTATTTTTATGTAAGGTGGGCACGGATGAAGGGTGAGGGTGAGGGTGTTTTTACCGCGAGGCGTGGATATCGTATTTCCCAGGAAATACCGCTAGGATGAGTTGCATGGTGGATCAGTGGGAAAAAGCAGATGTCATGATACACTAGATTCTATTCAGTATGACCAACATGCTTGCCATACCAACCTCTCATACGTCAGGGTAAACCTATGACCTGATGGATAATGCTCCGCATTTCAGAGTGATAAACTCACCTTGGCGTCGGGCTCAGTGATGTCCGAGCTGCTTGTGCAGTATGCTGGGCTGGAGCGGGCCAGGGGAGGCCGCGACATATAAAACATTTCTTTGGAGGACGCTCGTTGAAGCTGGTCCCGGTCCTGGAAACTCATCTGGGAGCGGGATGGAATGACCCCTCCAGTCGAGGTGGGGGAAGGCAAACGAGTGATGTCTACAGAGCTGAGGAAGGAAAGAAGACATATTCTGTCTTAAAGCCCTGAGTCATCATCAAAATGCTAGTATACTGTTACCAATGACAAAAATGTCAATAAAATAAGAATGGAATAAGTTAAAGTGTGGTGCTGCTTTCATGTTGTTTGTGGAAAGAGAGAAAGTTGAACACACAAATCAGAATACTACATTTAAAAATAAAAATAAAAAAATATTACATTTTTATAAACTTTAAAGGTTGTTTGTTTTAAGTGTGTTTTTAAATCATGTCTGACTTCTGTCATTTATATGGCAGAAACATAGAAGTTTTGTGTGGTTGCACATGTAGGCTACACTATTTTTAATATGATATTTCCATTTAAAATTGGGGCAAATTAATAAAAGTCTATCCATCTAGCTATTTTCTACCACTTATCTGGACGGGGTCACAAAAATGACTAGAATTTTCCTCATAGTTATTCAGAAGGAATCACAAAACATTCCTGGGGCCACCTAAGAGCCATGGTGGTTGGTGGTTCGATTTCCGCTCTCCCCACAGTTCATACTGTTGTTGTGTCCAAGTCACACACTGGTGGTGATTGGTGATGGTCTCTGTCAGTCTGCCCCAGGGCAGCTGTATCTACAGATATAGCTTACCACCACCAGTGTGTGACTGTGGAGTGAATGAATAATGGACTATGTAAACCATCTTTGGGTAGCTTGAAAATAGTATTATATACACTCACCTAAAGGATTATTAGGAACACCATACTAATACTGTGTTTGACTCCTTTCACCTTCAGAACTGCCTTAATTCTACGTGGCATTGATTCAAAGGTGCTGGAAGCATTCTTTAGAAATGTTGGCCCATATTGAGAGGATAGCATCTTGCAGTTGATGGAGATTTGTGGGATGCACATCCAGGGCACGAAGCTCCCGTTCCACCACATCCCAAAGATGCTCTATTGGGAGATCTGGTGACTGTGAACAGGTGTTCCTAATAATCCTTTAGGTGAGTGTAAGTAGAATGCATACTTATTATAGTCCCTACAGCGTGGCCATGGACCCCATAGTTGGTTATCTCAACAACACAATCTCTGGAGAACACTTTTCTACTGTGGTTTTAGAGATAACTGATTTGTTTGTGGTGTTAAATGCCTAATTCAGTCTGGGAACAGATTCTTCTTCTGCTTTCAACTGAAAGCACATGAACATACACACACACACAAAACAAACAAACTAAAAACTCTTTCATAATCTACCTGTTGAGATCCCTCATCATGAGGTTCTGAAACTCAGATGAGATGCCTCTGTTGAAGCTGGGGCGGGACAGAAGTCTGTCCGTCTGCCTGTCCTGATGACTGGGCTGTCTCTGCAGGTGAGGGTTACGCAGGGCCATGCTGATGTCATTAAGGAGGCGGGGCAATGGACCCAGTTTGATGATGGCATCCTGCAGATCACAGAAAAAATCCAGAGAATAGAAACTCCAGTCTGCAGGAACATGTGACTGAAAAGCCAACAGAAAGGAAAGAAGACAGTCTGAACACAAATGTTATACAACACTATATAGGATACTACACAAGTCTACACTATACTAACAGTGTTTTGTGTATAGGCATTGATATTTGTCTATTAACATTTGTCTAACTTTTCTAGTAAGGTGCTAAATCTGAAGACTGCAAATTGAAAACCATTCTATGTAAAGGTGAACAGAGATAAATGGGATAATTATCTGTTGTATGTTTTTAGTATTTTTATTTATTTTAGTTTATTGGTGATATTATGTAGTACCTTGCTGAGCTGGGCCATGACCTCCCACAGAAGACTGTGCAGTATGGAGAGCTCCCGGCCCAGGTCGATGTACCCCTCAAAGCCCCCCGCATTACTGACACTGTCCAGGTTGGAAATCTCATACAGGAACTGCTGCATGGAGCCCCACTCCATCTCCAAGAACTCGTTCATGAAACACATGTACTCCTCTTTGTTGCCAAACCTGCAGATAGGAGAAAATTAGAATTGTCTTTGTATGCATGATAAAGGCATAACTTAGATCAACATCTTAGATCAACAATACAGAAAATTCTAAAGCCTATTTGAGTTATTGAAGTCTAGAATTATTCAAGACAAACTGATTTTACGCAGTACTTTTTTAAAATGTCACTGAGAAAATGTGTCAAACATTGTTAACATGTTATTTTGCACTGAGCTTTAAGAACGCAATCATTTGAAAGCTTTAAAACACAGACAAAATACTGACTTGGAAAAGTTGGCCAGGTTTTGCACCACTTTAGCGATGAGTGTAAGTGTGCGTGACGTCTGTTCGTCAGGATATTCTTGTGTGAGGTTGAAAAGTGATGGAGACATGATGGCAGGACACAGGAAGCGCAGGAAGAGTGATCCACTGATGAGGCGGTCGGAGATGTCCTCCCTGCCCCGCTCCGCACAGCGCACTCTCCATGAGGCGAAGACCTCCTTCAGCTCACGAGGGAACACACTGAAGAGAGATGGGATGTGTGAGTTACACGGACACACACAACAGCATCAGTAACAGTTTAGTTCTCTCACCACTGGGAGTTGATGATCTTACAAAGAGCCAGTTCGCAGCACATTCGCAGGTTGGCCTGATGATCTGGGAGCACTGACGGTGGGATTCTCATCGGGTCAACCTCGCAGTTTTCTTCCGATTCATATAAGGCCCTTATGAACTCTCCTGCTCAGTCCAACAGAGTTGACAAAAGGGAACTTTTAAAGACCAAGGTTCTCTTTAATGAAAAAAGCTAAATCATTGTCCCATATGGAGCATTCTATCACTGACTGTGTTCATGTATGTTGAGAGCATTATCCAGACAGAAAGGTAGTGCAATAATAACAAAATAAGCTAAAAAAAGAGGACCAGCTCACAGGCTTGGGTCATGTTTTGGTTTACCATCTATTCTTGGCTTCCTGTTAAATTATGTTACTGACTTTCTTGTCTTGTTCTGTCTACTTCTACCTTTTCTGATCACAACAAAAGATCTGACCAATGTCTTCTGCCTACCATTTTCAGATACCTTCATCTGATTTTTGTCTGTGTAAAATAAACCTTTTTAACTAAGCTATTGAGTTGTGCTTAATCACTCCTTTCCCCTAAACCCTCCATTACAACACAGGACGAGAATGGATGTAACACTGGCATAGATTATGTCTGGCTTTAACTGCTGTGGACCTTACAGTAGAACTGCTGCTACACCCCTTCTTGGAGACAGCTCGAGTTATCACCTTCTCAGCCCTCTTCCTATGTAGTGCTCACAGCCCACCCCAGCTCCTTACTTTGATCGGAGTTTGATCGAAAGTGCTAAATCAGTTTTTGTTGGAGTTTGCTCTTTTCTGTTTTGTTTTCTGTGCTCTCTGATGTCTTTGTGTTGGAGGGCAAAACTTAGCCTCATGGTCAACTAAATTATATTAACATATATTATATTTAAGAAAATGAGGAGGCACCTATAGCATCCTTGAGGTACTTGTGTCCTATCAGTTTGAGGTACTCTTCTATGGCTTTAGTGGCCAGAGTGTTCTCTCTGAAGATAAGGTGTTCTCGGTCGATGAATCGGTCTACCTCACACATGGCCATGTCTGACAGGAAGTCCTGCAGAAGAAAAAGAACACACTTCAGCTTCAACTTCAACAAACTGGACTTGGCTGATAAAAAATAGATAAAAAAAACTTGTGGATGAGTACATTGTAAACCTGCCAAAGGAAAACTCACAGATCAACTAACAATAAAGTTACTTTTTATAAAAAATATGAAAAGAAGTTGTGACAATATAAAATTAATTTTATGGTTATGAATGTGCAGAAACTACAGTTAAGATTTGGGGAAGATGTAATACAATGTGCTCATTATTTTGTGAATGAGAACACTTCCTTTCACTTGCTCTACCTCAAGAAACCTTAACAACATAAAAAAATCAAATGTGAACCCCTACCATTGAAACTGAATTACACTGAGACCAGTCATACCTGACCAATCACAACTGTTTATCTAAAATGGAGCGGGCTTCATAATTGTTCATAACTTTGTTTCTGTGATTGTTTTTCAAACTACGTTGCTCTAGAAGCAGTTGCGGAAGTTGGTCCTGCCCCTGAATTCTGATTGGTTGTGTTTATTCAGTTACATTCAGAGGTAGTTTAATCTGTGTTTGTTTGTTCTGTCTCCTGTCAACTAGAATTCTTTTTGTAGAAAAGAAAGAGAAAAAGCTAAAGCTAAGCTGACACTTGGTACTTGAAGTGTTTCCACTCAGTTGTGTTGTTTGTGATATTTGAGAAGATGAAATCTTCCTTCTTCAGAGTATGATGGCTGTACATAACTGAGCTCAGTACATGTTTACTTATAGATTGCTAAAGCTAGTCTGTGTGGGCTGGACACCTTCTGTGGTTTAGAGTTTATATGCAAAGTCCCTCAAGTCTAATAAATATTCCTTGGAGGTCAGAAGTAGGACGATTTTATTCCCTTTATGATTATGCTGTAATTTTTACACATGTCATCAACAGATGTTGAAGGAGATTTTGAGGAATCTAAAGCCAACACTGATGTGACTTTTAAGTCCATAAAATAGACCAGATTTTTATGTGATAACATAATTCAAAGGCTAAAACAAAAAGTACCCCATTGACTTGAAATTTATTTGCTCTTAATTTCAAAATAAATGGAACTGGATTGTTTGGAAAGACCATACCTTAGCCTTCCCTGTGCTCTGCAGAATGTGCACCAGTGCACAGGCCACTTCCTCTTTGCTCTTGACGCTCAGCACCGGCTCCAGCACTGCACACAGTGTGCGGTAGTTGTTGGTGACATACTCGGCAAACTCCTTGTACAGCTCCATGGGCAGGATGTTCATGGTCTGAAAGCGGGACTTGAGGCGTAGCGATGCGTTGATTATTTTTCCCCCTCCCACACCGGCTCCTTTGGTCAGGACACTGGGCTGGATGACCGGGTACCACTGCTCCACAAACTGACGGCCCGTGATGCTAGAGATGGGGATGCTCACCAGTCCCAGGTATGTGCTCTTTTCCTGAGAGGAGAACAAATGCAAAAATCATACTTACTTACCACCCCTTATTTCACCACCATTAGTAGATAAACAACTTGTAACTTCTCCTCACCTTACGCCTCTTCTTGTCGGTCTCCTTGTACAGATGAAGACGGAGGTTGCGGACTGCAGGCAGGTTGTTGAACTCAAAGTGCTCACCCCAGAACACAGTGTCGGTGCGGGGCTTGCTGGTGGTGCGGGCGTACAGCATGTCGTCCAGACACAGTTCGCAGTAGTAGCGCTTCTTGGCTGGAAGCTCACGGGCCTCAATGATCCACAGTTTGAGCACATTGTCTACCCTCCGGCTGTTGTCCTGTGAGGAGGTGGAGCAGGGTCAAACCAGGTCAAACTGTCGGAATTTGTGACAACAACAAAAGTTCAACTGAAAGTAAATTAAAAATCAAATACAGAGAAGAATAAAACATGTGATGAAGCCGGGACAGTATGAGGGTCACAACGGGGGATTGTGATGGTGGCTTAGGAGCAGTTCTACTGCTGATTATGTCTGGACACAAGGACAGAAACAGCACGACAGAGACAACTAAAGAAGATAAAAATAGTGAAGGATAAGAGCGACAGTTAATCCACATACAAAGTGACTCAGTGCAGTCAACAATAGGAGTGACGCTGGTGCAGACAGCTCTGAGGCTTGCTCTGACAGCACTCTCTTCTGTTGGACTGAAGTGCTATTGTTGTTGGCAACTGTTTACTTCAGACTATTGAAGTCTTTATTTAGACAACTCACTGCACGAGCTTCTTTCAAATCCAAGCTGCCTAAGTCTCCATTTGTATGCTCTGATAATCAGAGCCATATGAACAGCACAATTAATTCTGACGGTCTGAGTTAGGACATCTGCTGGCCCAGTGTGCTGCTGCACAGAGTCAGACAGAACTAGGCTCCCTCTAAAACACTCTCCTTTAGACTGATCACACGCAGAGCATGATGTCTGTCTGTGCAGTCAGTCTTATCAGCTGGAATCATGTGGCGTGTGTTGTCCAGGAGTGGGCAGGAGGCAGGCACTGTGTGGGGTCCCTGGAGAACCATGACTCAGCCAGGAGCCCCACAGCCTGAGCATCTGGACGCAGTGCTCTGCTCTGATAATGTTTCATCCTCGTTTAGCATAACAGCTCTATCCTTAGAACAAACCGCATCTTACACAGACTAAAAAAGAGGAGTCAGAGGGACTGTTCCACAAAGCTGTGATGTGGATAAGTAGGGGCCTTAAGAGTCATGTAACAGACTCTACACTGTGCACTTCACCTAGCGTTTCATCCTACTTTAAACTTTGTACTTTGACACTATGTAGCTTGTATGTGCCTGCTTAAGTGATAATCTTTGTGTTGATATATTTCTCAGCCTAAAGAAGCACTTCGTTCTACATCCAAAAGACAGTCACTGCTGCTCCACAGTCACAGTGGAGTGTCTTCAGTTTCTTTCTCTCACTTAAATCTTACCCATAAACTCAAACAGAAACAGGTGGCAGCATGTGATTAGAGGATGTTGGACTTTTGGAGGGTGCACTCATTGACTGCAGTATTTGCTCTGAGTGACATAGGACACAGACGTGCACAGACAGACAATGGGGTTGACTCATGCACGCTCATGGAGACACACAACAACAGGACACAGGGGTAGTCACAGGAGTAGACAGAGACCTTGTTGGGCTTGACAGCTCTCTGCAGGTTCTCGATCCATTTGTCTCTCTCTGCAGCTGAGCGACACGCAAAGCACTTGGTTCCCGAAGCTGTGGTCACCTGAGGTTACAGCCAACGGCAAATTCAACAACCACAGCCATTAGTCACCATGGAAACGCCCACTAGAGCAGCAGAACATGTCTTCAGTGTATTCACCGGGCCTGTTCTGTTCATTTAATAAAGCCATAAATAACCTGTTCAACTAAGTGTCCTGTTTACGTCAGTGTTAGTGCCGCTCTCTGTGAAGTAAAGTCTTTAGGCTGGATGTGATGGTTTTAAATAGTTAGTGTTTGTCAGTGTGGACCCAATGTGGAGAGTTGGACAGAGTCAAGGAAACAGAACAGAACAACCTTAAACAAAGTAATATTGATGTATTGTGTATTCAAATTGCTTCCGAAAAGATTTTAAACTACAGCAGCTTTGTCTGATAACTTGTAATTAACCCTTAACAGTCAGGTACAATAGCTTTATTCAACAATTTATTAGCATTGATCTTTGAATTACAAAAGAAGGGCTAAATGTTAGATGTGGTTTGTAAACAGTGTTAAAGCCTAGCTCTGCAGCATTTAAACTGATGGCAACAATTCACAAGACGCAATACAAACTTACAAAAACAATATCAAAAACAAAAGCAGGAATAAAACAATATTGTGCATGGTCTATTGAACATTTTGCACAAAGCAGCCGTCAAGGAAAACAAAATCACACTAATAACCCCTTAAACAGTGGGAGTTACATAACTTCATCTGTAATACCAAATACTGGCTGCTTATACAAACAACAATACTATCATTATTTCACTGTGAAGCAGAATCGTTTTAAGTTTAACTGTACACTACTTAAGGTATAGTATCAGGATGTCATCTTTGGTCTCACCGTGAGATCTGTCGACATTGATCCACACTCACTGTGAAACATGTACCAGGAGGGTAGCTTCATGGGGCAATAGGAAACTCAAATATTAATCTGTGCTTATTGACTGTTGGCTGCTGCTTCAGACTGGGCCCACACCCACAGTGATCTGGAGCTAAGCAAACTCTGACTGTCAGCTCTTACCTCAAAGCAGTACTCCTGTCCCAGGATGCTGGAGTGGACAGGTTTGATGATGGCGTCCTCGTCCAGAGTGAGGTCCAGCGCCTCTGCAGCACTACTGGGAGACAGCAAGGACTCATGGGAGTGGGACTCTTTAAAGCTCTGCATCAGTCGAGTCCTGGGAAAGGGCAGAGGGGGGTGGACATGAGACAAGGCTCAGACATACACTAGGAGGCAGGCTCTGTGTCTGTGATGAAGTCTGAGATGATTCTAGTGTCAGTAAAGCTGTTTAAGACATCAAACTGCTCATTATTTTGTAAACTTCAACCCTATTTAGTGTTTAGACACACTTTACTATTTATTGCAAAACACTTCAATCGATATAAGCCATGTTACATTCTTAGGCTCCTATGAGTATAAAATGACAGGAGGCAAAAACACAAATACTGACAACCATCAAAGCTAAAAAGACTTGTTCCTAATTAACTGAAGCCAATAATAAACCAGTTTATTAAACTATAGGCACAACCAGAGTCACAACTCAAGTTAGAGCTTCAAATTGGAGACAACCTCTGAGGCAGAGGATAGATTCTGTGTGAGAAGAAGAAGGAGGAGTTGGAGGGCAAGAGGGACCAAGGCCAACAACAAGAATTTTGTATAAAATCCGTGCTACTGTCATGGACCATGTTCTAATCCATGCAGACAGTAGGAGAAGAATGATTAAGAGTAAATCCTAATCATAGCAGATGTGTTCTTGAGTGTGGGCTGTTGGCTAAAAAACAAAACAAGGATTTATTAATTTTGACTAATTATTAGAAACTGTGTTAGAGTAATGTGCAATAGCTCAGACTCAACAGAGTTGGCCACACAAAGTGAGAAAGGCAAGGATAATAAAAGTCTGGGGGTTGGTAATTGATAGAACATATCCAGAGTTTTGAAACACGTTTTAGAACTGTAAGAAGATTTTGATCTGACAAAATTCAAAACATTTAATACAATTTTTTTGGAATACAAATGGAGGGCAAGATAAAAAATGCAAATGTGAACTATTATTATTATAAGTATTCTATTGCTCTGAAGTCAACAACAAATGGTATCTATAGAAATGTTTCCTTTCAACTAGCTCCGACTGTGAACACATGACATTCCCACAAACATTCCCTCGTTGTGCTCACCTTCACAGTCCTCCCACCCACAGACAGACACAACAGCACAGCAGCGACAGACAGGACCCAGCTGACCACAGAGCCAGGGTCAGCCAGCAGGACGCTCAGGTGAAGCTCTCCAACAGAAACACATGTACATCCTCTGTGTCCTCGCTTAGATGTAGATCCCATCAGCAGTGACTCCACAGAGGGATGCGCCAGAAAAAAATAAAGCCCGAGGAGTGAGTCAGACCGAGGAAAAGCATGAGAGGGGGTTACAGGGGGGATGTAAGGCTCTCAGAGAAATATACGTGGGTTACATAAACACAGAAGTAGAGGAGCAAGACGTCAGCTAAGGTGAATGTTCAACCACAACGAGCAAGTAACAGTTTCAAAACGTGTAAAATGTTGTAGCAAAACCAAACTGAACACATCTGTCAACAAAGGTGTTTGCATAAGAGAAATGGACATTTAATACTCCACAGAACCCAGTGAAACGAGACATTTCATTTCTCTCGTCTTTATTCCTACTGCTGACCAGAGAGAACAAACTGAGCACTGCAGAAAGAGAAGCACACTCATATTTTTTATTTGAACACACATTCTTGTCAAATATTCAGGACATTTAAGAGGTATATTGGTTTTGTTTCAGATTTTTTAAGTTAAATTACCTTCAGAGCTATTTCCACTAAGTTTGCTTGTAGACAGCAGCATGTCCCTGCAGGGCAATAAAAGCATGCTCTAGTAAGCAGGAATCTAAAAGCTGCACTGTTACCAACTAAGGTCACTACAAAGACCAAAAACAGCAATCCGCACCTTAAAAATTAATTCATTCATTTTCTACCGCTTTGTCCCGTTAGGGGTCACGGGTGACTGGAGCCTATCCCAGCAGCTTTGGGCCTGAGGCGGGGTACACCCTGGACAGTGGCCATTTAGTCGCAGGGCTGACATATAGAGACAGACAGTGACAGACAACTATTCACATTCAGTCACTAGGGACACTTTAGAGTTGCTGATTAACCTATACATGCATGTATTTGGACGGTGGGAGGAAGCTGGAGTACCCGGAGAGAACCCACGGTAACATGTGAAGGACATGCAGACTCCTCACAGAAAGACCAGAGTCAGCCGAGAATATTTGAGTCGGCCAGGTTTTGAACTCATAACCTTCTTGCTGTAAGGCAGGAGTGCTAACCACTCTGCCACGTGCACCTTTAAATGTCAAACATATATCCGGTTATAATGTAGTTATGGTTCAGTTCATACTGTTTTTGTGTCCATGGGAATGACACTTAATCCCCCCTGCCTCCAGTGCCACAGCTCTGGTGTAAGAATGTGTGTGACTTTAGAGGTGAGTTTGGTGGTGGTCGTAGAAGGCTGTGAACGCCGTGTGTATTGCAGCCACCCCTCCTCTGTCTGCCCCAGGTGTGAATGTGTGTAAATGGGGTGAATGTAAGCATCATGTAAAGTGCTTTGGTGCAGCCAGGTACAAAAAAGGGCAATTTGAAGAGGCTGCTCTATGAGCCTTTAACTCATGAATATGCTCTGATTTTGACACATTTGCTACATGAACCCTACATCACGAGGTTAGCTCATCTGTCATCAGGCTACTCTCAGGGTAAAAGACAGTATGTAGACTATTAGAAAACTTTTCACTCAAAACATTGCTTTTAGCATTAACTACACAGATAATGTTAATGTTGTCAGTAACACCCTTTTTCATTTGCCCTCACTTTGCTCTGTAACTGTGGTTAAATGTTGGGTATGTTTACAGGTTTTACACAAAAAGATGCAAAGAAAATGCAATCGTAGGCTATTTCTTTATCTATAATTAAACATTTTGTAATGAGCTTTAAAGAATCTTAATGAACACTTTTAGAAACAACAGTAAAATTGTATTTTTAAGGATGATGAAAAGGAAGAAGCGAGTCAGGCAGATGAAGGAGGGGAGAAGAATTTCAGAAGTGTTGAGGTTGTGTTGTTGGTGTTTTATTTGGGCATACATCTGAGATGAGAGTTGAGAAGATTGATTCGAAAAAAGAAAGTTACATTAAGAAGAAGGTGATGCAACTTAGATGTGAAAGATCAGACATTATTGCTGTTGGTTTTGGATCAGAATGTTTTTCCGTGGCTTAAGTTTTGAATGTTTTGAGCGTAGCCCCGGACCAACACTAAGGGGAAAATAAACATGAGAAGTGCTGACAGTAAGGAGACTAGCCTGTGTCAGACTCAGATAAAGCAGTGCCAGCGCTCCCACAACGCACATCACACACTGTGGGTAGGGTAATACTTCTCAAAGTGTGGGGCGCGCCTATTTGGGATGGGTCTGATGGGAAGGGGGGGGCACAAAAAATGTGCGGATCTAATGTTGAGTGGTGCTGCAACACCGGGCATAAAGACTACCACATGGACAAATACACTACAGGAGCAAAACAGGTTAAGAGGCACATAGAAACATTGCATCCCTCACATGTCAACAAACCACTTGAGTTTTTCTGAAGGAAAGAAGAATATAACAAGTAGCCAAGTACTTTTACAAAGGTGGCTACCATAAACAACACGGCACAGTTAGCGTCCTATAAAGTGGCGTACAGAATTCCTTTCTGCAAAAAACCCCACCTAGAATCACTTTAGGAGTACAAACTCCCCGCAGCCATCAATATGGTGTTGTCTGTGAGAGCCGAGTGAGGCGTTCTGAAATTAAAGTCCATTCCAATGTCTAATGACACTATTGGCAGGTGCATACATGACATATCAAATGATGCTACTGCTATTATTATATAACTTGTGAGTGGGCAAATTATTTTTTATATCCAAAGGGCGGCATGGCAAAAAAAGAAACACTGTGCGTAGGGCAATAAGTTCTCCGGGGGGCACCATTGATCCTGCTGTGATTGAATGACATGAAGTAATTTTGCGCAGCTGTAACTGTTTCACATAAATGCACAGCACAGCCTAGTGGTGCTGATAAATTTAAATTTTAACCTTCTAGTAGTGTTTAGTTCAAACATTTAGGTGTGTGGAATTACATCAAGGTGGTTAGAGAACTAGTAAGTATAAAACCGCCATCTCTCCTTTAAGTCAGCCTAATAACATCAGAATGAGGTATTATCGTCCCTCTGCAACTGAGTTAGTGATGAGAGCGAGAAGGATCATTCATATGTAATTATAAGTCCTTATGTTTGTGAACCTTATATTTGTAGAAATATATAAATATACAAACCCGATTCCCAAAACGTTGTAACATTGTACAAATGATGAATAAAAACAGAATTATGATGCACCAAATGTTTTCTCTGGGTGAAAGATCTGGCCATTTCAGAACCGGATCCTTCTTCTACGCAGCCATGATGTTGTGGTTGATGAAGTATGTGTCTGACATTGTCATGTTGGAAAATGCAAGGTCTTCCCTGAAAGAGACGACGTCTCTATGTTGTTCTAGAACATAGATATGGCTTTCAGCATTGATGGTGCCTTTCCAGATGTGTAAGCTGCCCATGCCACACTCACTCATGCCCCCATCCCATCAGAGATGCAGGCTTCTGAACTGAGCGCTGATGAAAACTTGGGTTGTGCTTGTCCTCTTTAGTACGGATCACATGTCCCTGTTTTCCTAAAAGAACATAAAATTTTGATTTGTCTCACATCCACATGTTATCTATGTTGTATTCTGAATAATATCTTGAAATTAGAAACTTTCACTTCATTGCATTCTGTTTTGATTCAAAATTTGTACGGTGTCCCAACTTTTTTGCAATCGGGTTTGTAGTTCTCTTGTGCTGTATTCTGGAGCTGCACATAACATGGTTTTGTGAAAATACAAAACATCTACCACTTCCACTTATCCAAGGCCGGGTCACGGGGGCAGCAGTCTAAGCAGAGACACCCAGACTTCCCTCTCCCCAGACACTTCCTCCAGCTCTTCCAGGAGGATACCGAGGCATTCCCAGGCCAGCCAAGAGACATAGTCCCTCCAGCATGTCCTAGGTCTTCGCCGGGGTCTCCTCCCGGTAAAACATGCCCAGAACACTTCTTCGGGAAGGCGTCCAGGAGTCATCCGGAACAGATGCCGGAGCCACCTCAGCTGGCTCCTCTCGATGTCGAGGAGCAGTGGCTCTACTCTGAGCACCTCAGCCACCCTTTTCCGACTGAGAACCATGGTCTCAGACTTGGAGGAGCTGATACTCATCCCAGCCGCTTCACACTCGGCTGCAAACCGTCCCAGTGCACACTGGAGGTCCTGGCTTGATGGAGCCAACAGGACAACATCATCTGCAAAAAGCAGAGACAAAATCCTGTGGTCCCCAAACCAGACTCCCTCCGGCCCCTCCCTGCGTCTAGAAATCCTGTCCATAAAGATAATGAACAGGACCGGTGACAAAGGGCAGCCCTGCCGGAGTCCAACATTCACCGGGAACAGGTCTGACTTACTGCCGGCAATGTGAACCAAGCTGGGGGCTAAGCTATGAGTAAACCCACTCTTGAGTCAGGTGAAAGGTCACTTTACAGAGATTGGAGATGAACAATTAGCTAACAATGCAAAATATTTTACTAAAATTGTTATAAATGAAATACTTGTCTGGTGAACTCTGAGCCTTTTAAACAATGATTGTTGTGCTGAATATACTACCTACTGAGCAAAAGCATTGTTGATATATCTTTTATCTGATTTATTATCACAATAGGTCATCACAGTATGAATGTGCAGTGTGGATAAAAAAAATATATTGTCCCATATTAGTTTAGCGTGAGTAATGGTCTGGTCCTCCATATGTTTTGTAGGCTGTGGTTGCAGGACACTGCTCATTATTACTGAAGCTATAGACTATTTCTTTGTAAGGCATTCTTTCTCACAGCAACAGAGGAAGATAGAAATAGCACTGCATGTCTTCTAATGTGCTTTGTTGCTTAGAGCCTTTTGAATGAAGAGTAACAGAACAATAAAACAGACAGTGTCCTAAAGCTCCTAAAGCAGAAACTTTTGGGTAGAAATAAAGAATTTGTTATTCCCTTTGTATTACCTGTGAAGGATCCCAGTCATCCAGGACATCTTGAAAAAAGGTTGAAGTAAAACCATCTGGACTCAGTTTTCAATGTAAAGACCTTTCGTCTCTAATTCCAAGAGAAAGTCTCTTGGAATTAGAGACGAAACGTCTTCACCTTAAAAACTAAGGTCAGATACCTTTTTTCAGGATAACTTGGATGACTGAAAACCTTTACAGAAATGGAGAGGTATAGGGTGAACAATTGTTACAGAGAGTAAAATATCTCTATGAATTGCAACCTGTCTTACAATACACCAGACTTTCCAACCTTGACTTTATTTTTGGATGTAAACATCAGTTACTGACACTTAAATGTCCATATGTATGAGCATACTACTTTCATTTTTAACTCATATGTGTATGAAAAAAATCTTTATTATAAAATAAAATCAGTTGCATTTTGTCGAGACTAGGCTACTTTACTAAAAATGGATTTTAAACAAATGAAATTTGTGACATAAGACGCATTCTTAAGTAACGTTTCGCCAGTATAGGGTGCGGATCCCTCTACAGACTGTCTGTACTGTTACGATTGCAGCATCATATTTATGGACATCTGCTCCCTCTGTTGGAGCCGTAAAGAGTGTCACTCACTTCATCTCTTGCTATATGCCTCTGTCCCGGGACAGGAAAGTTCCACTGAAGGTTTGTGTCTAGCTTAGGGTACTTGTCAGTGACATAGGAATCTCATGTCTAAGAATCATCAAAATAACTTCCATTCATTTTGGGGCCTGCGGCGTCTCCTGGAAGGGGTCTGAGTTGGCCTCTCAGTGATGTCCGAAACACAGACTATGCTGACTGAGTGCAGACCTACCTGTCCTGGTCGGCACTGCGGAAGCGGGGGAGGATCATGTGGCGAAAGCTGCTGGTTCGGTCCAGTTTGGGCTGACTCTTGGCACGTTTGATGGAGCCCTTCAACCTTTTACTGAGGAAGCTCTAAAATGTGGAGAAGAAACAGAACGAGGGAAGACCAATGGAGAGGAAGACGACAGGAGGTTAAATGGTATGAGTGAGAGGTGTAGAAGAAGACAAGCAACAAACGATGGAACATGATGAAGAGTGAGGAAGAAGAGCAGTCAGTTTATTCTGAACAGAAAGAAACAGCATGGCCTATAGTGGGCAGTGCTGAGTTGAGTACCCAGAGAAAAACAACATTGGCAGACACAATTGCTTTTCTTCATTTACTACTTTGAGAATAAATTTGCGCAAAGACTGCAGTGGACAGCGCGAGACATGGAAGAGGAAAGACCAGTCCCCTTACCTAGCACCTAGCCCTTCAATCCATATATAGTATTGCACTATTAAGAGGACTATATACTGTTTTGGACACTACACGTTTGTTTTCTGTCACCGATAATTGACCGATAACAAGACTCACATACATGTAAAAAAAGCTGAACTCTGCTGATAATAAACTTTTGTAATATATTCTGGCAAGACTTTAGTGATTTAACTATTACTAACACTGCCTATGTGTTTTATTCAACAAGTCTTGTCCTATAAATGACCAAAACTGACTGGATTATTGCAGCTCTTTTTTGTCTCAGAGGGAAGCTCTCATACCTGTATGAGCTCAGGTTCAGCTGACGTTAGTGATTTAACAACATAACGGTTTATTAAAAACAATTTAAGACTACGTTTCCATAAAGTGTAAAACTAGTGCCTCGCGTTTCATTCAAACCTCTTGAGTACAGATAAACATGTCAGTCTATTTTGACCGATAAGTGATCATCTGTTCACTACTTTTCAAATGCATTGTGGGAATTTTTGAGTAACAAGTTATTGTTACTGTTGCACATTGTATACATTTAGCAACTTTTTATTTTATTTTATTAAATTTGTGCATTCACCATCTTATTGTTGTAAAATTATTATATTGTATTTGTTTTTACTATTAGTTATTTAATGTGCAATAAAATAATTGAAGAATTTGAATAAAATTTGAGAATTAATTTTGAATCAAGAATCTATTGTGAATTGAATTGTGACCCCAAGAATTGATACAAATTGTAGGATTCCAAAAGATTCCCACCCCTGTTAATGACTACCATGAGAATCACAGCAATAAAGTCCTGAGTTTAAAACCCGACAGTATTCATGAAAATTTGAATTATAATTTCCTTTAAGGTATTTTCCATTTTGAGTTTCTTTGATTATCAAGAACTTTCACTATTATTAACTATGAACAATAATGACACTCCGTTTTCTGTCTGTTTGACTGAAACTGAGCTGCTCATGACAAATGGACACACTATTTATTTGTTTAAACACTACTGGTCACATGTAAACTTAACAAAGATCTAGCTGCACCTGAGTCTACAAGACATTATGATTTCATGACAAAATAGTGTAGTCTTCACTGGGAGATTATTTCGGAGACAGTCTCCCCAATTCTAACTTGTGAAAGCACACCTTATACAACACCATACCTTACCATACATATATAACTTTACAAATATGAAACCTTGGAAATGTAACTTATTTGCAGAAAAGTTAAATGAGTTGAATTAGGAATATTGGCCCTAATCCTGGTTTGAATGGGAGTGGTAAGTGGGTCTGGAACCCCTCCCATTAAAAAGACATTTGCTGGCCTTTGTGAAGATGTGTATTAAATGTTTAGCATCGCTCATGTTTTCTTGGAGTAAACAGTGAACATCACCCACACTGTACTTCTGCGACTTCCTGAATTATGAGGCACAGGAAGAAATGTTCAGTGCTGTGGAGATGTGCCTCATCCTGTTGGTGTCACCTACCTCCACAGGTGGCAATGGTGCGATAAAGGCTCCTCCCGGCTCTGGCCCCGAGCCAACAGCCACCCAGTCTCCGCCCCAGTGCGACACGAGTGGGGAGGGGGCGGATAAGTAGGGCAGGGTGTAGGACAGAGAGGGAGACAGGGGCAGTGAGCGGGGCATCGGGGGCGGGGCTGCGCCCTTCCTGGAGCCCTTGAGCTGCTGCTGGTATGAGCCGAGGGAGGGGGCCACAGACAAGGACGGAGGGTAGGGGTGAGGCGGGGTGCCGCTGCAGGGACGGGAGCCCGCCCCGAGGGCTTGGGAGGGAAGGGAGAGCGAGAGGGTTGGAGGCAGCGAGCGAGGCCGGGAACAGGGAGGGTTACTCACGGATTGTCGGAAGGGTTGAAGAGGGGCAGTGGGAGACACGTCCATGCTGGGCTGCTTCCCTGTTGCTATGCTTTTCCTCCGGGGTCGGTTGTCTGCAACAGAGATGGAGGTTTGCTGGTGAGAACACACAGGTGTATCAGACACACTGAGATAATTTAGAAACAAAGATTGTATGTTACATAAGGTCCCATATAATCATGAAGATGTCAAACAGAAGTAGAGCCACTCAGATCCTCTAGTCATGGCCTGATAAGGTCTAAAAGACTGAGAACCAAACCGTTCCTGTTGCTGCTCCTCACATTGTGTTGCACAGTGTATTGATACTTCATTTGTTAAATGAGTAGCGTACCGTAGCTACTGCTGCTGCACTGCAGCCAGCTCACCCTTAACAGAGAGAGGGCAAACTCCTTTCTTTGTTCAGACAGACAGTTATGCTCTAAAAATGTATTTGTTTAAACATCCTTAAACAAATTCAAAACAGCAAACAGCTGCTATTCCATTTACTTCACATGTAGCCTCTGTTGTGTCATGCCTCACTAAAGTTGAGTGAAAGCAGTGAAGGCGAGGAAAGCTGTAGTTTAGTGTGAGCTGTGTCCTGTTCAAGTCTCTGTTGAGGACACAAACCCAAACTATGTCTTGTATTGATCTATTGGTAGCTTATATTTGACATAAGCGTGTTACAAGTCTGTATTATTGTAATAACGATCATGAGAGCAAGTCAATTCGCAGCTAATGAGCGGAGGAGTGCAGACGAACTCTAGTCTTCCACCGGAGAGTTACAAACCAGAACTGTATTTGGGTCTGACAGAACTGTGACAAAGGCAGGAGAGGCTCATTACAGAGAAATTAAACTTTACAGAAAATACAGGACATCTGTTCAGAAAAAGCCAAAAATATAATTGGAGTTCAACAAATGGGTGAGTGAAAGAAAACAAACATTTGTTAACAAGGTAATGCAACACAGAAGACTTTGTTGGTTTTATTATAGTGTAAACAGTGTACAGATAATAAATAATAGTTTATCTTAGGTGTTCTGTGTGTCCCGAGACTCTGGCAGTGACGCAGGCTTCTTAACGCATGTCCAAGTGCACATATTTCCGATCGGCTAATTTGCATAATTAATGATATGTCATTAAAATATGCATTTTTATGTAGTTTTTAATCTGAATGTCATTGGCATTGATGATCAACTTTGTAGTTGTTTCATCTGACCTCCGGCTGTATGTCTTGGACACTGATCACCACCTGGTGGTGAGTTGGATCCAATGGCTCCACCTCCATTGTCGACATGGCCACTCGGAGCTGTGGCTCTAAAGTCTCCCGTGCCTGTCGTGGCGGCAACCCCTGAACCTGGTGGTGGACTCCACCATCAGCTTGACGGGATGCCGTCAAGCTGATGAAGGACACCTATGGAGCCTGGTTGGCTCATGGGACTATGGGACTCCTGAGGAGTTCGGTGAGGCAATGGAGAAGGACTATTGGTCGGCCATGAAGAAATTCTGGGGTGGGGGTCCCTCTTTTCAATGAAAGGAGACCAGAGGGTGTGTTCCAACTACAGAGGGATCACACTCCTCAGCCTCCCCAGGAAAGTCTATACTAGGGTACTGGAGAGGAAAATGCTTCCGATAGTTGAACCTCAGATGCAGGACAAACAATGTTGTTTTTCGTCCCGGTCGTGGAACACTGGACCAGCTCTATACCCTCTCCGGGCTGCTGGAGGGTTTATGGGAGTTTGCCCAACCAGTCCACATGTGTTTTGTGGATCTGGAGAAGGCATTTGACTGTGTCCTTCGTGGCGCCATGTGTGTGTCTCTGGGAGTATGGGGTCCGGGGCCCTTTGCTAAAGGGTGTTCGGCCCCTGTACGACCGGAGCAGGAGCTTGGTTTGCATTGCTGGCAGTAAGTCAGACCTGTTCCCGGTGCATGTTGGGGCGCTCCCTTAGAGATAGGGTGAGGAGGTTGGTCACTCAGGAGGAGCTCAAAGTAGAGCCGCTGCTCCTCCACATTGAGAGGAGCCAGGTGAGGTGGCTTGGGCATCTGTTCCGGATGCCTCCTGGACGCCTCCCTAGGGAGGTGTTCTAGGAATGTCCCACCAGGAGAAGACGCTGGGGAAGAGCTAGGACATGCTGGCCTGGGAACGCCTAAATATCCCCCTGGAAGAGCTGGAGGAAGTGTCTGGAGGGGGAACTCTGGGTGCTGCCCCCACGACCTTGCCCCGGATAAGCCGTAGAAGGTGGATGGCTGAATGATTTATTTTTTTCCTATTTTGTCATTTTATTAGCGCAATATTGATCCACCTTCTTCATACAATGTATGCTCTGTGGCACAGGTGTGTCTGCAGTGAACAAAGCTGAATTGCTGAATTGGGTTAATTGGGTTTCTTTCTTTCTTTCTTTCTGAATTGGGTTATTCATTCTCACTACATGTGACACCTGACTGTGATGCAACACTCACGTATCTGTATTATATTATGTATTCTATAACCGTAGCATTATAATGATAGTATTAGAAAATGGGTTGATTCAGGTAGGACACCACTGAAGGCCTAGGTGTAAAATGCATCGCCTGCCACTGGAGCTAGCCAACCACAAAGGTGTCACAATGTCCAAAACACTTCTGATTTCTATCTTTCATGATGTTTAGCAATTTGAACCAAAAAGTAAAATCAGACTTTATGTGATATAGGGCTAATGCCAACTATACGTGTAAGTAATTAACTGGATGTTCCTTTACCCAGAGGAGACTTGGGGAACTCCAACAAACAAAATTTTTCCTGCAGGTTACAATGTTAAGATCCATGTCTATTTAACTGCTGAGAGCGCACACACAACATACAAAACTGTCCCATATTGTTTTGGTTATTGGTTATTTTTCATTCCATTGACTTGACTAGTCAAAAATTTAAGATTATCATGGCATCACTCGCTTGCCTGTGAGCCCATTAGATATGAGGTGATGGTGAGTGAAACACAGGACCACATGCACAAAGACCACAGTAAATAAATTAATAACTTTAATTTGTCACATACTTTGTTAAAATAGAGTTAAACTGGGACAGCCGGCTTATCTAAACATGGAGAAGGTTGCATCAAGCTTAGCTCCTCAAGAGTTTGTTTCTCCATTACTTTACTTTAACAGCTAATTTCCATCTGTAGTCCTATATTGCACATGTTTTTGGTGGAAGGGTAAACCAGAGCCCCTGGAGGGTACCTATGAAGACATGCAAACTCCACACAGAAAGGCTTTGCCCTGGATGGAAATAGAACCCAGGACCTTCTTGCTTTGAGGCAGGACTGGTAAACAGTCCGTGCCGCCAGCAAATTGTGCTTTCAGTGCATTGACCACACTGTGGCTGAACAATTAGAGGCACCCTTGAAATTAGAAGAAGTTATGTATGCTAATAATATATGCACAATGGTAAGGCACCAGGAAAAGATGTTTGTGCTTTCCTTTCTACTGACTTTGGCATATCCTAAATACAGACACGCTCTTTTTAATCGACCAGCATCCTTGTTTCATTTACCAATTTAGTGTTTGTTAACGTTCCCTTTATTCACAGAATCACTTTGCAAAAATTGTTACTGTTACAGCGTAACAGGTTAGCTCCAATTCTTCTTTTAGAATATAATGAATCTTTAAAATGTGTCTCTCTACCTCCCACTCTTTCTCAAGCAGTCATTACACGTCTCTTAAAGAAGGATAAAGATCTTGTGCCTCATATAAGCTTTTATCTTGGGCATGACATTAGCACCCGCCAACCTGCCAAATGTGGGTGGATTTCAGCTGTGGCGGGTAACACAGTCACTTCCACTAGCCACTTTGGACGGTGGGATTTTATACGTTTACCTATAGCCTATGCGTTAATTGCAGGGTTTCCGCTCTGTTTGGTGGGATCAGCCCCGCCCAAGAGCAGCACACGACTTCTTATGTCTCTAAATTAAAAAGTGCTGCACAGCCACAGATCCTTCTCACAGTTCTGATGCCAAGCAGCTCAGTGGAAGTTGCGTGCTCACAGAGTGGACATGGAGAGGTCTCAGTGAAGTGGAGATATAAAGATGAAGTAACAATTTGCTATTTTATTGGCGGTTTCAAGACTCCCATTTCTCTATTTTCAGTGTGACACAAACTCTATTATTTCAGAGGAACATAATGGTTTCATTAAACGACGGCAGTAATTTTTTATGTTCACACACTTTTGGTCTAATCACTACTAAACCAGTCCTGAAGTCATCTCGCTTGACGACGAGAAAGCGTTCAATCAGGTGGAGTGGGGCGAACTTTTTGCTGCCCTACATAAGTTTGGCTTTGGGGATCAATTTACAGTTCCCCTCAAGCTAGCCACCAAACAAATTATATTTCTTCCAACTATTTTACTTTGGCTGTCTCTGGACTCTGCCTTCCTTTTATGTAGCAAATGTCTCTCAATGGATTACCCAAATTAAATCAGCTTTTCAAAGGTGGGGCTCCCTCCCTTTGTCTCTAATAGGTCATATTAACGCCATTAAAATGACCATTTTGCCTCGACTACTATTTCTGTCTCAGTGTATTCCTGTATTTTTGAGCCAAAATTTTTCTAAACATTTAACTTTTTTTTAGTGGGGAGGGAAAGATCCCAGGGTGAGAAAATCACTTTTGCAGAGATTTATGTTTACTGGCGATCTGGCTTTACTTAAGTTTTTGTTGTACTATTGGTCAACTCACATTCACAAACAAAAGATCATTTATTTCACCTCTCCTAACTGATGCTGCCTATACACAGTGAGTAAACTGTGGCCTTTTGTACTATTGTGCCACCTCTGGCATTAACGGTACTGCATCCATGTTCACTGTGCGCACACTGGTACTAGCACAAACAAACAACTAAAGAACAATCTACCAGTTTCAGCGGCCTGTCTCCTCCCTGTGTTAAAAGGACTAATTTTCAACTTTGCTGCCAGCGTTGATTAATTTACTTATGGCAGCCAATCAGTAAGAACCTGGTAAAACAAAAACGTGCATTATGTCGCGTCCACAGAAGCGCGGGAGATTCAATCCCAAAACCATCTCATTTAATTGACTGTACAGGCTTACAGAGGCAACCGTGGCAAATTCAGTGTATTTGACTTCTCTGGAAAGCCTCTAAAGCCCCTTCAGTTTCTGTGTTGATCCAGAATGTGATGTCATTGCTTGAGTTGGAAAAGATAAAGCTCTCATCCAGCAGCATGGAATTATATATCATTTATATCAGAGTTTTCTGTCCAGCTGAGGGGACTGTCTCAGTGAAATAGGTATGATTCTACCAATCAGTGTATAAGAAGAATAAATCAATACCAGAATGTATATTTTTGGATTTTAAAGTTATGTGGCGTGATTAGTTAAAAGGTACGCAGCGCTGCTTTAAGTACAGAATGTGAATACTTTTGCCACATCTGGCATGGTCATGTGAGTGAGTGTAGCATATGCACCATGAGCAACTTTCATTTAAGTGTACTTTGCAAAGTCAGTACACTGTGGAGGAAAGTGTATCCAGGTTTCCACCACTTGTGCTCTCTCCTCACATAAGGAAGAATTGAAAATTTCATTCCAAAGTGATGGAACTTCTACAGGGTTGTAAAGAGCTTTCAATTAAATGTTTCCATGACATGACACATGACCCTATGTGTACAGTGATGTGATACACTATTGAAACCATAGATTTGATTGATGTGTTCCATTTTTGTTCAACTGTAGATGACAATACTTTACACAATGCACCTTGAAACACACCTATAAATTTCTTCCAAATGTCTGTGTAGGTGTCACATGGTCCTCCTACTTCCATCTTTTATGCATCATATTCTACATCATCCATTTTGTGTGCACTTCCCATTCTCTGTACTCAGCTTTTATTGCCACTGACCTCGCTTTAATTTACCTGTCCACATCACTAGCCGCCCACACTCCCACAGCCCACGCAGCCGAGGGGAGAGCTCACCCCAAGGGTTTGTGTCATTCATCCAAAATCTCAGCAGTCTATTTGTGCAAAGCAAAGCCTGCTCAGAAGTGCAGGCGGGGCACTGTGTGGAGGAGTCTGAGAATACGGGGCTTGGACTGCAACAGGTGACTGACAAATGAGAGCTGTGATGGAAGTGCTGCAGTGAAAGCGTCAAGAGGTGACTGGCAGCTCACTAGATTTGTACGGGAGAGAGTTCAGCTTCAATTGAGTTGTGTAATAAAATTACATAATGCAACTTTTATAACTAAATGAATACAAGCTTACGTCAGTGTTCACTAATGAAGAGGAGCTGGTGTTTGAAACAATCTGATGAAGCCTTGTAGCAGGGATATCTGACCTGGGCCCTCTATCACCTAACCTTATCTTCTTTTACCAGGACTCAGGAGTTATAACTGTGTGTCTCATACTATTGGCACGTTGGATTGGCAAATGGATTACGTGATTGATTAACACTCTCTATCTGTCACTTTCCCAGGAGAAACCTATTAAACTCAAAAGAACTTTGTTTGCATACGCAGTTGTGGCAGCTTATGCCAGACCAAGGAGGGTGAACGTTTGGAATGCTTTGAAAAAAAGAAATAGATAACAGGCTCTCCACGGATTCCAGTCCTTAGCATTCCTTTCCTCATTTAAAAACAAAGAATTTTGACAAATTTTGGAGAACAAAATGATTATTGCATTGACTCAACAACCTCTTCCATGTGGTCTATTTAAGTCCAATAAATAAGCTAATTAATGTACCATGATGACGGCATTCAAACACAAGTTTAGTGTGTGTTATATCAGTCAAATTTGCCTAAACCTCCCTAACAAGAAAAGTTATAAAAATGCCCTGTTGGCTTTGTGCTTTCTCTTGTCTTGTGGTTATGTTCCACTCTTCCAACTTTTTATGCTTTCTGTCTTGTGAGTAACCACAAGACAGAAAGCTCCTTTTCTCTTGCTCTTGTCCACACCTGCTTATTTTAATCTTTTTTGTGGTGCTTGTGTTTTTCACATTTATTGTTATTTTAGACTTTTTACATTTTACGTGTTTAATTTCTAGGTTTTGAGCCAGCAGTCCAGTGCATTACCACAGGTTTTGACACTTTAATCTTCAGTCGGCATTCCTTAAACCAGGCCGTGCCAGCCGCCGGTTTGTGGACATTTATAAGTAGTAACTTTTGATGTTGCATCGATTAAGACAGACGTCCAAGCTGTCTCAGGTATGTCGCCAGAGACCTGACCAGACACCCTTCTCATTAACATGGTGTTAACGGTTTTGCAGAGCCCTGATCTAAACGGCTTACACAAACGAGCCCAGCTTAAGTCTCTTGTGGAAACTTGTGCTGCAGCTAATTTTTCCAGTCGTCAAGGCAGTCCGAGCACCAGATCACCGTATCCAAAAGTTGTCCTTCTGGTCATGTCGTAATCGGGAACCTAGCCATTGTCCTTCCCAGCTCCGAGGCAAAAGTAAGCGCAAATCAACATCAGAGTTGGCGTCTCACTGTTAAAGTCTCATACACTCTAACATTCATTTTTTATTGTCCCAAAATACCTGTTTTTTTGTTTTTATTGGTTTAGTCATGTCCCAATATCCCATCGGTTCTCCATTTGTTCCTTACAGCACAAAGCTATGCATCCTTTTTTCAAGGTAAAGTTTGTTGTAGGGCTGTGACACCACAGTGGTGGGTTGTAACCGGCAGTAACCGGCACTTACAGTGACATTCTAAGAGAAATACAAAATACAAAGTTTTATAGTATAATTGTGATAATCATAACAATTTCAATAGCAGTGGGTATTAAAAGCCTATACTATTTTGCTATTCTGTTTTATTTGAATCATAAGACTCTGTCAGTTTCCGTTAGCCAGCATAGGGTGGTTTGATTTGTAGCTTAATTGGCCGGTAAAATAAAAGCTCACCTGCCCAAATCTCACCAATAAAATACTTCCATGATAGGCCAAATTTATCTAACTCCTCCGTCTCTAAACGAATATTTCACAAGGTGGGTCATTTATAGCCTTTTACCAAACAGATTTTATAGTTAGGTGGCAAAAACAACACAAAACACGTTGTTCGGAGCCCACTTGAAAATGCGGTGAACAGCTCTCTTTTCTTTTTCTCTCTTCTTTATCAAAATGCACAGCCTATTTCAGATCCATACACGCAGACTTTACCTTTACTAGAACTAATAAATATAATTTCAGACTTACACCTTTGCCTGTAAATGTAGGCTACTTTTGTTTAGAGATGTGGCGTACGCTGGAGGAGGAGGAGGTGTGGAGGAAGAGCTACAACAGTCCGCTGGAGAGTTTAGGACTCACGGCAGACTGAAGGTGGACTCGGAGAATCAAATCAAAACACATTTAAAATACGAGACACAAAAAAGTCACATAAAAACTGGATAATCCTCCTCCAGACAGAGGACTTCTCAGCACGTGCCAAGAACGCTCAGTTGAACGGACTTTCGTGACACGATGTTGAAGTGACTTTGTGCAGTAGCCAACAGCTGGATGTTCTTGTCTATAAAGTCATTATCCTTTATCAGTTTATTGTCAATTATTCAGGTCCTCCATTCTCTATAGACGCAGCAGTTTTACAGGGATCTATCGAGTTAATTAAAGCATATAAACTGTGTCACTGTGCAGTCTGCTAAATGACAGGCCTCTCTGTTTGTAACTTAAACACAAGTAACACGAACAGACCAAAAAACATTTAACACGTCTCAGAGGATAAGATTCATAAACTATTATTAGTATTCCTCAAAAATATTTAATATGTCGTATTTTGAGATATGTTTTGTTTGTGGAATTTGCCGATGCACTTATGTCCAATTGGTATTTAAAATATTGTAAATATACATACAAAAAATATTTTTTTATTTTAACCCCGCCCACACAATCGTGCAGGATAAAAAAAAAGTTTAGTTTGTTGCTGCTTAGTTTGTTGTCATTATTTCCTAGTAATTATTGTAGTATATTATTATTATTGTTAATCACCCATTATATTCAGTAAACCACACCCAACCTTTAATCATCATACACTTACTCATTTCTACTTCTGGAAAAGCTGCACAATTTTAGTCAGTGCTTAGGGAATTGTTGTAATATTGCATCGTTGAGATTAGTTGGGTGCAGGATTTCTTTCTGAACAGTTATACAGTACATTTAAGCATTCATTTGCAGGGTGTATTGCTTAGCCCATACCAGTATATATCATGAGTAATAATCACAGAACAATCACATTTTTATGAATAAGTATTTATTTATAAAAAATTATTGGAGGAAAACAATGTTTTAATAAAACTTTTCTTCATGTGGTTTGAATGAAGTCTGTGTTTACTTGCAGTGATAGTCTTAAGACAGTTATTTTCATCTCAGGCTTGCACAGGCAGTGTTATTCTGCAACAGTGGGCTTTACAGGGTGACCTAGTTTTTAAGATATAGCACTGAAACTCTTCAGTACTTGTATCTGTACTCTGGCTGATAACTCAATTAAAAGTACACTTTTGAATGAAGACATTACTAATGTGCTCTGATCAGATGTAGTGCTCCTGAATAAATGGCCACAGTCTGCAGCTCTGTCAGCATAAAGGACTCTGAAACATATGGATGTCACAACTGCTCTAGAGATGAGGTCAGACCAGGGACTGCCATGTCATTCCAGTTGGCCATATTTAGGTTTAACATTTACAGGCATCGCTATGACACTGTGTCATTGTCAGTTCAGTCTGTAGGACCAGGTTTGACTTCAGAAAGAGTTAGTGTCCTCAAAGAGCAAGGAGAGGAGACAGGAGAAGACGGAGGAGAGGAGACAGGAGAGAGGAGATAGGAGCATCATTTATAATGGTGTTATTGACATTTACACAACTGGATCTTTACAAAACACCCAACTAGATCCAGATAGACCTCAGTCAGATCGACCGTTCAGCCTCCTGCCAAATGCTGCTGCCTTATCTGGACTTTTTTCAATCTGTGCATCTGTGCATTAAATTGAGCAGTGGAAAATGATGTAGCAGCGGTCAATCAGAAAAGAGCATTTCATTACTGCCTGGATCAAAACTCTTTAGACATAGTCCTTATTCATGATGCTCTGATGAGGAGGCGGTTGAATTGTAGCTCACAATAAGAAGATTTTTTTGTAAAAGCTGTCTCTGTTCTGAACTCACTAAAGTAGGTTTGGAACTAAAATAAAACCAAAACAAATCACCATGGCATCGATACAAACCAGAGCAAATGAAAATAGATTTTGTTACTTTGCCAACATATAGTTACAATAAATCCTTGGAGAAAATATATTGTATGTTTTGTTTTAGACCAAAATTAAGTTCAATGGCTGACAGTTCTAATGAGGCCAAGGTAAGCAGCCACAGCCAAATACCTTCAGAAAGCAAAAGGAGGAGATACAAGCCTGGAACATGCCACGAGTGATAAAACACAGACAGGAAAAATCCACAGAGCATTAAAAACAGGGGTCTAACACACCAGACGCTTGATGCAGAAAAAGAGGGTCCAAACACAACTCAGCACATATCAACAGGGTGTAAGATGCTCGCAGGCAGAGCATACATGGGACATCCTAACCAAATAGCTGGCTCTACAGAGACATGAGTATGGAATGCAAGGACCAAGGTCAAAATGGGTCGCACCTCAGAAGATGGTGGAGAAAACCTGAGCTAAGTTTCTGTGGGACTTCCAGATCCAGATAGTTGGACTGGGGGTTGACAAGCAGCAGAAGGAGGCTGCAGTGAAAGGCTGAATATACTTTCTGTTTGAGTGAATGTACGCAATTGCGAGACATCAACTGCATGTATCTAAGCATAGGTTTGGCGCGTCTGTGGTGTAGGCCTGCAAAAGTCAATCTTTTTAATGTTTTGTAACTAAACATTTTTATTCCTTATGTTTTAGCCTGACTTTTAAAACCTGTCATGGCACTACAGATAAAAAATAGCCTGTTGGCTAACGCTGCAATATTTACAGTTTTGTCTCTGTCTATCAATATGCACTGTCCCTGAAATAAATAAATAAATAAATAAATAAATAAATAAATAAATAGACAACATCAGAAAGAAGAACACGAGAAGCTTAAGAAATACTAAGGGCTGAAAAAAGGAGCTACAGAAAACTAGGTGAAAAGTGGAAGAAGACGACCCAACACCCATCAGCTTTTAGTCAAGAAGATTGTTATATCATTTCTGTCATCTGTAAACAGAATCATTAATGTTCTTTTTGAAAAACATGAACACACTGAAGTCTAATCAACTGCACAGGTCAGGTGGCAGTGTTTGTATTCAGGATAGACAAATATATATAACTATAATGCTAAATGCTATTGGTTAGGAACCTCAAGAGCAGCTTTATCTTGTTGTGCACAGTGTCAGACATGTAAAAGAGAGAAGTGGAAATGTGTGGATGTAAATGTGCTGTCAGGCTGAGCACTGTGAAGGCAGTGTGTGGGCGCTCCGGCCTCTGAGAACCACAGAGAGACGGAGTTAAAGGAGTGGGAGGCTGCAGACTCACAGCAGGCACAGAGTATGAAGACGGGATGACAGAAGGCTACAGAAAGACGAGTGCAGCGGAGGGAGTGGGGAGGGGCCACAGAGTAGCTGAGTGGGAGGCAGCCTGGAGAGGCTGTGGGTGTCTTAATAGCACTGAAACGCTCTGGGCTCTTTGTGTGTTTGCCTTTGTTGCTGGTTGGCTCTGTGTTAGCTTTAGATGCCTGGACTGAGCCTGCACATGTACCACATCTTCCCGGTGTCCACTGTGTTCAGAGCCACTGCGGAGCTATGGTGGCACTCATTCAACAAGAATTACTTTAGAAATGGGTAGAGTGTGGAGTCACCCCTAGATGGGGCCATTGTGGGGTTTTGTAAAGTCATGTTTCAGCTGATTGGTACAATACTCAGGCCAGTATGTTAATGTAGTATGCACTACACATGACATGTTTCCATTAGTCCTTTCTCAACAGCCAGGCTACATGCAGGTTCTGGCTCTGGTTTGGTGTCAGAGACTGGGAAGCATGATGCTCTCTCTTGAAGCAGCCCATGTTCAGAAATGTTGAATGTTGAATGTTTGCACAGACACGCGTCATCAACAGAGAGCGCTGTTTAACCCACAGCAGATCTACACAACAGCTGACAACATGGCGCAGCTCGTAGACAACTGGGAGCTTTATTTCTGTTCAACAATCTAACTATCACAACATTTATGGAACAGGACGATGGTCTGTAAAAATGGCTGCTTGTAAAACTTATGATGAATGTTTAGTACGAGAGCCATGGACAGAGGTGGGTAGAGCAGCCTAAAACTGTACTCAAGTAAGAATAGTGTTACTTCGAAATTAATTTACTCAAGTAGAAGTAAAAAGTAGTTCTCCAAAAACTTTAGTCAAGTAAGAGTAAAAAAGTATTTGATGAAAAGACTACTCTAGTACTGAGTAACTGTTTGATCATAATGTGAGATTTTTTTTGCAACATAAACCTTTGAAACCAATCCCTACAACTGCATTACCAGTCAGTGCTATCAATGTTCAGTTAATTAGTAAGTAAGTAAATAATAAGTTAGTAAAATTACACAAGTTGTTCATAGCAAAGGTAGCATGTATTTTCAGATCATCTATTAGCATTAGTTCCAACTGTAGAACTTCTTTTTTGAGCAAGTGTGTGCATGTAGCCTTTTCAAAAGCTCTCACTACCAGTGATTACCTCATTTAATTTGGCACAGCTTTACCATTGGCTGCCTAAAACAACCCTCTCCATTTATCTGGACTTGGGACCGGTTCAAAAATTACACTTGCTTGTGACCCTGTGTTGTATAGAGAGCATTTAGACTGCAGACCCACAGAAGGTGAAAAAAGGATGAACGGACATATCCCCAAATTGTGCTGCCTATGGTGAAGCCTCGTTTGACAGTTGGGATATAACAATTAACCGCTCAATCGCAATTCATGTTTAAACAACAGGGGCCGCTCTGTTTACTGCAAACTTGCTTTAAACAAGTTGTTGCAAACAGTTTCTAGCATGGTGACGAGAGTGTGGATGTTGATATTGAGGAAGTCTCGTCATTCAAATCTGAGGTGTGGCAGCATAAATAAACCCACTTCAGTGAAAGGTGTTCTCTCGCTCACTGTGTGTCGTTACTGCTGCACAGAGCGGTCCTGGGCCTGTGTACTTAAAGAGCCTGCAATAAAAAAAGAGTCTGTGTCTGAGGCTGAGCATTATTCTCTCCAAAACAAAGAAAAAGTTACGTAAATGTCCCGGCAACGGTGGAGAACAGAGAAAATGTGACATGCTACATTAATTATTACTGTTAATACATCCTTGGTATTTTTAAAAAATAGGTGAAAATGCATAAAAGGTAAACAAAATAAGTAATAAACAAATAAGAGCTGTTTTGCTTTTAGATAAACACCTAAGACCAGTGTTTATTATTGGGTTTGACCTAAAAAGGTTTAAGGTCTCAGCTAAAGTTAATAAGAACAAATTATTGAACACAAAGTAATTAACCTAAATCCTAAACTAAATCCATCAGAGGCAGATTTATTGGGTATTTTAAGTTTCTTTGTTAATATCCACTTATTTAGATTTTAGATTTGTAATAACTTTGTTAATATTCATTGCTTCTGTGAGAGACCCTTAACTCAGGTGCTCTGAGTAAATCCCTTTTTCACATTTTTGTGCGCACTACAGTGTGTGTTTCAAAAACATACTGTGGAGAACAATGAATACTGTATATGTGGAGTGTGCATGCTGCTACTGTCTCAGATTTTGTCTCTCGCCTTCCAAACACATGCATTAATGAGTGAAAGGTAAACTGGTGACGCTGCGAGCTGTCCACAGTGTCAGACTGAATATGAAGAAGAGAAAACAGACTGCACAAGAGAGACCATGCTGAACGTTTAGTGGCTGAGGCCACACTTTGTTCATCTCATAACACACAGTGACATTGTTCCTGATGAAAGGCTGTTGGTTCCACAACATGTAGTACACTACACTTGTTTCATAACCACAGCTGATGTGAATGAATCTCCCAAAATAAAGCTCAGTGGAAAAAAATATATGACAAGTAAAAAAAACAAACGTGGCATCAGTTATTGCTTATCATTTTGTTTTTGTCCAACACACGCGTCGGTAATACCCGACACATTCTGCTGTTTAAGTCTAAATCTGACATTTTCTGTTTCAGCCTTCTACATTATTTTGTATCCCCAGCTTTACACAAATGATTGTGTTGATTGGTTTATTGGTTATTGACATTAGCATTTGGCTGTTTGTTGCTGTTATACTTAATGGAGTCATAGTGTCAGTATCTGAGTCAGACTGTTGCTGGGCTCTCTGGTGGAGAGGCTGAGGTTAACACTTAGTGTATAGAAAAAACAGTGGTCTTTAGGGAGTTTCTATCATAAGTATACATCAGTGCATCACTATCAGTGTTCAGTAATGGGAAAAAAGCCCATTTCTAATAACCTTGCTGGCAAAAGAAGTAGAAGTGCAAGTAACTGCCACTACAGTGTGTCAAATGTTCAGCCACAGCTTGTATCCTTGCATACAGAAGAGTGTCAGAATGTTTGGTGGTCGTCGGAGAGCTGTGGCTACAGACGTAACTTAACACCACCAGTGTGTGACTGTGGAGGGAATAAATAAATGGATGGCTCGTCAGTGCTTTGAGTCCCATGGGACCTCACTTGGGAGAAAAGGGCAATATAAATCTAATCCATAATTATAATTATAATTATAATTTAGTGCTGGGCAAGTTAATGCATTATTATTGCATTAACGCATTAATGAATTAACGGTAACAATCATTTTATTGCGCATTAATGTCGGTCAATTATTATAGTGAAAGATGTCGGTCTGAAGAACATTCTTAAGATCACAACGAATGACTGCACGTATGAGCCGTCCTCATGACGCACCTCACAAGAAGAATACACGAGTTGTATGAAAAGGAGAGGACTACAAAAGTGATGGTGTTACAACTATTGCCCTCACCGGAGACTACTGCACATCGCTTGGCAACCATAATTAGCTCGCTCGTTACAGTGCATTATATTGATGAACATCAGGAACTGCACTCACATGCTCTGACTGTAATAAAAACACAAGAGAGACATTTATATTGTTTACATTGTGATAATGTTATGATCGAGGCTCTGAACATAACTTGTTTTTCTATAACAAACTAAACAAAATATTAATGCTCTGGCAGTGGCAAATATTTTTGGTTTAATATTTAATTTGATTACATTAATGTTTAAGTTAAGATTTACAAGAAATATTTCAACTGCTACTAACTTTTAACTGCTGTAAAAAGCACCTTATTTGTTTAAATTGTTTGAAAACCAAATGTTATTGCACTTTTGTTCATACATTACTTTCAAAAATAAATGTATGCAATACACAAATTTTTAATTCATTATTAAATTGCAATTAATTGCAGAACTTTGATTTGCAATTAATCGCGATTAAACAATTTATAATAATAATAATAATCTTTATTTTTATATATTTTTCTTTAATCATTGCCCAGCACTATTAAAATTATAATTATAATTAGTAGTAGTAGTAGAAGACAATATGTAACTTTAGTAGACATACCATACACCTGTGACTTACTGTAACTAACATATGGAAACATTAGCCACTTGCAAAGACACATTTAAATAACACTGTATAATGAGTTCCACTCTGACCCTTTTAAAAGTTTCATAGAGTCTTATTTACCAAGATCTAAAAAAGCCTAACTGAGTGTGCAATTTGCCGTTTGTGTGTGTTGTGAGCATTTTACGACAAGACAGAGTCTGAGTGAGAGCTGGTTTTGTGTGTGTCAGAGGTAAGAATTTGGCAAACGTTAACACACCTAAGCAAGTCTGACCACAGTGTCTCTGCTGTTAGCAAAATGTTCAGCAGTGTCCCCTCACATTAAATTCTAAAATGAGAGGGGAAGAAAAGGGACTGTAGTAGAGGCAGGCCTAACAACCGCAAACAATAGACAAAGGTAATACTGTTTTTTGTAATTGCTAAAGCAGGTTTTTGATGGCAGTATATAAAAATGTACAGGCAGTCTTAGAGTTTTGACTGTGTCTAACACAGAAAACTCAGTTTAGAGTTTTGCGAAACAAAGTGTGTAATGTTACGCAAACAGTGTGATGCTGAAATGTGTGTTGGAGACAAGTTTTAAAATTTGTGCATTTATTTTCACTTTAAAGTCTTTGCAATTACAAAAAACAAGAAAATACACAGTGCTCTGACAATTTAAGTCATAATGATTCTCTATATCAGTATCACATAAGACGAACTATGACACAACAGCAGTCAGAAGATAGGGTTGAGGCTAAAACAACACCAGCGTGCATATCATTATTCTAAAAGTAACAAAAACTTTTTAGAGACAGTAAAATATTAAACAGGGATTCGCACATGAGAAGGTCCTACCTGGGCCAGGAGCGGTCCTGGGTTTGTCCAGACGTCTAGACAAAGTGTCTCTGTACATGAGGTTTATATCAGCTCACAGTCAATTCAAGAAAAACTGGAGATGTGTTCACTGTTCTCTGTAATCCACAGCGTCTCTGCTGTATCTGACTCTGGATGCATCTGCCACATCTGTCATGCCACACACGAGTCTGTCTGTGGAGGCAGGAGGTTTAAGGCTGTGCTAAAGACCCACTCACAGCAGAAGAGCTCATTTAGACCAGAGCTGAAGCTGTCACAGACCCATACTGAAGTATAACATGAAATCCAAATACATCTATGTGCTGTCTCTGAGAAAACGACTGAGATATATACTACAAACAGCAGCACAGAGGCACTACACCAGAATCTTTACCATACACAGAGGATTTAACTCTAGACTTAGGGACAACTATTATTGCAGAATCTGCAAGTATAATACTAATCTTACAGAGAAAATACTAAAAACTATTCATATGTAGAGAAATATCACTTATTCTTATTAGAATCTGCAATTGAAAATCACAGTCCAAGTATAGTCACACTACGTAGGATCTATATTCAAGATTACAGTCACATGTGGCACATTAGTAAGTTCGATCAGGTGTGGTCTGTGAGTCCAGACGTTTCACTAGAAGGAGTTACCACAGGTTTAGACTTCTTCCGAGTTTACCTGTGAGTGACCCCAATGTGCCAGGCTGAGAACAGGCTGACGGCGTTAAGTAGGCCAGTCTTAGTTATCCCCATCTCCAGACTAATTAGGGAGAACTAAAGACAGCACTGGTTTTCAGACTGCCCATTTGTCCCGCCTGCATCAGCAGCTGCCCTGAGCGGTGTACGCTCTGTGGTCTAGGTCCAACCCCCGGCCTCTTCTGGTCCTGCCCCCGCTGCCCCCTCTTCCCACTGACAGCTCGAGTAGCCCACTAAAGATCCACAATGACCAACAACTCCTCTCATCTTTTAGTTCCAGCGATGCATCTGTTGGCCACAGTCACTTGTCCACAGTCATCCTGCTTTGTTCTTTTTCCATAAAAATACAAATACTCGACAAACAGAAATCTACAACAGGAGGAGAACATGCCTGTGCCTGCATGTATTTGATGCCATGCTTGCCCATATCCACCGCTGTGGGCTGTCAAATAGTTCTATTTATCAGATTAAGCCCAGTGCGCTTCACTTTGCCCCCTGTCATGCCTCGCTCCACAAATCCAATCTGGGCCAGTCCAGTAAGCAAAGCAAAGAAAAAAAATATCAATTCCAGTGCAGTTTTATAAAATGAACTGAAGAAGGGTGCTTGAAATAAGAGAAGTAGGCACACACAGTAGTGTTCATTCTGAGCTTTCTCAAAGCCATAAAAAAAAAACATGCTTCCTCATGTTTAGTCGGTCCGGATCTGGCAGATGAGCTGGTCCTCTGCCGACTGGTCTCAGAGCTGGACTTGAAGAGCGCTGCAGTGTATTAGGCTGGCAGCAGCAGAGCCTGTCTCGCCTCAGTACAGTGGCAGTGGGGCGGGCTTGTTCCTGCTGATCCCTCCTTCTTCTCCTCTTCCTCTCTCTGACAGCCACATGGCCACACAGCTCAGGGAGCACTCTACACGTTCATATGCTCACCCCGGGGGCTCGTTGTGACCAATCACATTCCACACAGTGCTACGCATGTAGATTGTGATCCTTACATGATCTTTACATGATATATCAGGCTCACTATATATATATATATATATATATATATATATATATATATACATACATCAGTGCTCAATGATGTCAGTTTCTTAAAGACATTAGCATTGATTGTGTTCAGCAGTGTTATTGCTCCCAAAGCAGTTTCCATGACAACTGTGGCTTTGAAGCAACTTTTTCAGCCATCACTCAGTGACATGGCACTACGACTAGTGCTTCTTGTTGTTGAAGTAAAATGAGTGGATAGTTGTGCACATTAGTGCCATGTTGAAGAAGAGTGTATGTTCCTTTACTCTAGCCTGAGTGGGTCTTAAACACTGAGTGGTGCTGGATCCCGTCTCCTCCTCTATTGTGGTCCTCTCCGGATGCAGCCTCTCACTCTGTCTCTCTCTGTAATTATTTCCATGGTTACCATTAGTGATGTGAAGTTAAGCCTGGTGTTCTATGGGTACAATCTTTCTTCTGCTCTCTCTTGTTTCCTCACAAGCCTCTGTAGTCTTTCAGAGCATGATTTTTACACTTTCCAGTTTTCCATACATAATGTAAATTAATATAGTATTTTTGTCTGGGTTACAGCAGCCAGAACATCATAAAAAAGTGTAGTACTAATCTAGTTCTTTCTACGCACTCTATGAACACTGGTTGCACATTCTAATCCTGAACTGTTGGCCATTATATTAGCACCAAATGAACACTAGACAGTTCACGTTCACAAAGAGTTTGACTAAACACTATGAACATGTTGGTGGCTTTATAACATAGGTGAGAGGAAAGACTATTTTGTGCTACAACAAGACAGGCTTTAACATTGGATATTTCAATCCTTTAAGAAGCATGAAACATTTATCATCTAATAATATGTTGTTGTCTAATCTAAAATATATATAAAAAAATGTTTTTTTATATGTTTAAGATTAGGTAACTAGTGCCTAATCTTGTGTTCTTGGGAAAACTCAAAGACCTTCAGATATTACCAAACACAATGCACAGTGATGCATTAAAATCCAATAACTTTTCTCACAGCCTGTTGTGATGTAACTGATGTGTAGTCAGTGCACTACAGCTTGGGTCAGCAGAATATATTTTTTTTCCTGAATCATCAAAACAACACCAACAAACTGCCTATTGTTTTGTTATGTAACACCAATAGCCCCATCTGCCACAGAGGAATATGGATATTATGTATACACATGTGTGTGATGATAGTCTGGAACTCTGAACTCTGCTGTAAAGTAAAAGTGGATGTGAAAGCATTTGCACTACAGTAATGTTCAGAAGTCTGCGGGCTGTAGGAGACGGAGTGCATCAGAACAGAACAGCACAAAGCCTGAGGTGACAGCACATCCTCCTCATCCCTTGCTTTCTTCTTTTCCTCTCACTCCTCTTCTTTCCCTTTGTCTTTATACATATTCCTTTTTCTCAGTCTGTTGTCTTGCTTTCACCTCCCCTGAATAAATTACATCACTGTGTAAAGGTATGTTTAATTAAAAAAGATAAGCACAACAGTAAGGCCTAATAGAAGCACCATGTAAAGCATACAGATCTGTAGGGAGGACAATTAGGGCCAGGTCTGGATCCCTAGGTTAAAAGAATTTTGCGGAATTGATGAATGAAAGGATGAATGAAATTTAGGACCTGAAGTAAAATAGCACAGCTAATGGCCTTCTAAAATCACAGGCAGTCAATGCATAAAATATAAACATTATGGTTATTAATGTGGATATATATGTGATAGGTGCAGATTCCTCATTCCTCATTCAGTCAATGCTTGTTTATAAAAGATATTTTTATATATTATATATATTATTATATATTATTTATATTTTATATATTTATTAGATAATAATAGGTATTGCAATTGTTAGAGATTTCAGATTTTTTATTACAATTCTTAAGGACCAAATTTTTGCAACAGTTGGGTTGACCATTCTAAACATGTCTTTCTAAACTGAGCCATTTACCTGGTGCTACCAGGGCTTAAACAGCAGCAGCAGATGTTATCAGAAAATTTTCTGTAGTACACGTTAAAAAAAAAAGTATCCATCCGTTCTGAGTGCTGAAGTAAAGGCTCATTCATGGATCACTAGTTTTATTTGGAATGGGGGTTGAACAGTCACTGTGTCAGTGGGTCTCAGGTTGTAAAAGTCAACAACAGGGTATCTGAGCTCTTAACCACCAGCACTTGGGCCCCACAGGGATGTGTAATTTCCCCCCTCCTGCTCTCACTGTATACAAATGACTTTATTTCTCATTGTCAGTCTGTGAAGTTGTTCAAATTTGCTGAAGACACCACACTGGTGGGTTTTATTACAGAGAACATGTAATAACCCGATTCCCAAAAAGTTGGGACACTGTACAAATTGTGAATAAAAAAGGAATGCAATAATTTACATTATAATATATAACATAGATAACATATCATATGTTGCAAGTGAGATATTTTGAAATGTCATCCTAGATACTGGCTCATTTTGGATTTCATGAGAGCTACACATTCCAAAAATGTTGGGACAGGTAGCTATAAGAGGTGGAAAAAGTTAAATGTACAAATAAGGAACAGCTGGAGGACCAATTTGCTACTTATTAGGTCAACTGGCAACACGCTTGGTATAAAAAGAGCCTCTCAGAGTGACAGTGTCTCTCAGAAGTCAAGATGGGCATTCCCCCAATGCTTCAGCAGAAAATAGTGGAGCAATATCTGAAAGGAGTTTCCCAGAAAAAAAAATAGCAAAGAGTATGAAGTTATCATCATCTACAGTGCATAATATCATCCAAAGATTCAGAGAATCTAGAACAATCTCTTGCATAAGGGTCAAGGCTGGAAAACCAGACTGGATGCCCGTGATCTTCAGGCCCTTAGACAACACTGCATCACAAACAGGAATGCTACTGTAATGGAAGTCACAACATGGGCTCAGGAATACTTCCAGAAAACATCGTCATTGAACACTGTGTCATTCTCCGTTGTCTAAAACTCTATAGGTCAAAAAAGAAGCCATATTTAAACATGATCCAGAAGCACAGGTGTTGTCTCTGGAGCCAAGGCTCATTTCAAATGGACTGTGGCAAAGAGAGAAACTGTTCTGTGGTCAGACAAATCAAAATAATTTTTGGAAAACTGGGACGCCATGTCATCCGGCCTAGAGAAAAAGAACAACCCAAGTTGTTCTGAGTTCAGTTCAGAAGCCTGCATCTCTGATGGGATGGGGGCATGAGTGAGTGTGGCATGGGCAGCTTACACATCTGGAAAGGCACCATCAATGCTGAAAGCCATATCTAAGTTCTAGAACAACATAGAGACGTCGTCTCTTTCAGGGAAGACCTTGCATTTTCCAACATGACAATGTCAGACACATACTGCATCAATTACAACATCATGGCTGCGTAGAAGAAGGTGCATCATAAAGAGGAAGATATGACAAAGAAGACCTAAGACAGTTGAGGAACTAGAAGCCTGTATTTGACAAGAATGGGACAACATTCCTATTCCTAAACTTGAACAACTTGTCTCCTCAGTCCCAGACGTTTGCAAAAGGGTAAAAAACTTTTTTAGATGTGTTGATGCCATGAAATTTTAAATCAACTTATTTTTTCCTTAAAATTATAAATTTTCTAAGTTTAAACATTTGATCTATGTTGTATAAAATAATGAAATTTGTAACTTCCACATCAATGCATTCTGTTTTTATTCACAATTTGTACAGTGTCCCAACCTTTTGGAAATTGGGTTTGTACAGACAAGAGATTGTAATACTGATGGACTGGTACAACTCAAACCATCTGGAATTATATGTAAGTAAAACCAAGGACGTAGTGGTAAATCATTTGGTGGACAAAAAAAAGTTGGACCACTTCCCTCTGTTAATCAACAATATTCAAGTGCAACAGGTGGAATACCATTGGTTCCTTGCTTTTAATTTATCTGCAGACTTAAAGTGGACAAACAACACATGTGCCATCTTACAGAAAGGCCATCAAAGACTTTATTTTCCGAATTAGCTAAAAAAAAGGGTGTTTCTGGCCAAGGGTTGCTGTATTTTTACCAAACCACTGTGGAACCTTTAACCTTCGGAATAATTGTGATGTTTGGGAGTCTGTCTTCAAAAGAGAAAAGACAGGTGAATGGAGATGATGGGCTGGAATGTGTTATCCCTTTATCAAATCTATGAGGTCCAACTGGAAAAGAGAGGCCTAAGCCTTAAGATTCTAGAAGACCAGTCTCACCCGGCACACTGCCTTTTTAATCCTCTCCCCTCTCACAAAAGACTGAGAAGCATAAAGACTAAAACAACCAGATTCCAACACCAGTGCTGCCGCCTCCATAACACCCTAGAACACTTTAAACTAGGAAAGGGCAGAAATATTCTATATATATATATATATATATATATATATATATATATATATATATATATATATATATTTATGCTGGCCATAAATGAAACAAATCCATGATGAGCAAACAGGCTTTTTTACATAGATCACAACTGGCAGTGTTTTGGTTAACTGCAGTAAAATAAGTCCACATGGCGCTCGCTCGTTCTGTTCTTGCTCTGTTCACTTCTGCTGCTGAGCCTCGTGACAGGTGACACACACAGAGCAGGAGAAGGACACAGACCTGTCCACTCACTCTGTGCAGCAGCAAAGGATCTGTGTGAAAATAAGAACGGCTCGTAGTTTAACGTAGCCTTCTCATTGTTCGTCTTAAAGACTCGGTTCAATAGATCCGGTTTGTTTGTGAACGTCATCCTCCTCTAAACGCAGCAAAGTTTGCAACCTAACACAGTATGTAGCCTAATGTAACTTTGTTTCTGATTAATACCCAATACACATGTTTAGAAATGACATTCAGAAATATGTTTCATAAATGAACACCTTTCTTATTAATTTTCAATTAAATATGCAATTATTCAAATATTATTTAACTTCTGGCTTAAATATTTAAATAAAATATTTGTGGAAAATGCCCATCCCTACTTAAATTTATTGTAGATGGTACTTTATCTAGTACCTAATTTAACTTAAATCATTTAAATGGGTAAAATATTTTTCTTTTCTTTCCATTTTCCTTTTAATTTATTGTTGTGGTAAATGTGAGTGTATGAATGTATATGTAATTGCACGGTTCACAACGACTCAGTTGTCTGGCAATGATGGAACAAATTAAGGAGCCTAAAGCTCTTGTTAAAGAAAAAGACAATAAAATATTGCAGCTAGAGCAATGTGTGGAAGATCTGGAGCAATGTTCCAAAAAAGATAATGTATTAATCTCTGGACTAGAAACTAAGCATCGTTCTTATGCCAGAGTGTTGAATCCAGGGGGATCAACAGGAGAAGATGCACCCCCCGAGGAGCTTTGAACATTGGAACAACAAGGTATCTACATCCAGCAAGACACTATATTTGCATGTCACACAATCCCACAAACCCTATCTATTATAATATAATTCACAAACAGGAAAAATATAAACGAGCTTCTGAGACAGTCAAAGAAATTGAAAAGCACAAATTTATATGTAAATGAACACTTGAAGAAAAGAAATGCAGACATTGCAAGAGAAGCAAGATTAAAAAGACTACATTAGTGAGTTTATGAATATATTTAGTATAACTGCTGTCACAGAAACATGGTTTAGGGATGACATCATGGACAAAGGTCAAATGGATAAATGTGAGCGTTATTCTGTAAATAGAGCAAACAAAAGAAGTGGAAGTGTTGATCTATTCATAAATTAAATTCAAAAAGTAAGAAAGTAAAGAAAATGACAATAATATAGAATAATGTGATTAAGATGGTGACAGTGGAAATCATATCTGAAACAACAAATAACTTCTTAATCAGTTGTGTTCACAGAGCACCAGGCTCCTGTGTTTAACATTTACTGAAAAAATAACTATTTGATAATAATAAAAATAAGATAATATGTGGGGATTTTAACATTCATTTGGATCATTTGGGTAGTCATGGAGCGAGTGATTTTGTCAATTCCATAAAGAGTTTGTGTCTCTTTCCATTAATAACTAAACCAACTAGAATTACATCCCAAAGTGTGACTACAATAGACAACATCTTTACACTTTCCTAATTTATATTTGTAATGAGTGTAATTTTAATGATGGATATTAGAGACTACTTACCAATATTTACTGTATTTGGATACAATCACAAGCAAAAGTTAAGCAGCGTAAAGTTTAAAACAATATGAAAAAGAGAAAACAATATGTACAGAGAAACAATATAAAAATCAGATATGTGTGACATCAATTGGAGAGTACCCCAAGGCTCAGTACCTGGGCCTAAATTATTTATTTTGTACATGAATGATTTTGTAAATGCATCTAAAACATTGGGGAGCATTCTTTTTTAACTTTATTTTTCTCTGGAAAAAATATACAAGAAGTAACGAAGGTGGTAAATGAAGAGCTTGTAAAAATAAAACAATGGCTCAATATAAATAAATTAACGCTTAATATAAAAAAAAAACTAAATTCAATGACAAAAAGAAAAATCTTGTTATATGAATAAAAATAGATGAGACAAACGGTAAAGGACACCACATTTTTAGAGTTAAAATTGATGAAGACTTGAGTTGGAAATCTCCTATAAATTACACAAAAGGAAAAATTGCCTAAGCCATTGCCATATTACTTAAGATAATACTTTTTAAATAAATATGCACTACTTACCCTGTACAATTCCATGATTGTCCCATATTTAACATACTGTGTAGACATTTAAGAGGGTCGACATGTAAAACTTACTTAAATTTATTTGACTAAAAAAGGCTCTAAAAGTTATCGGTAATTGTCGGTATAGAGATCCATCAAACTCATTGTTTGTGAAATGGTATGGTTCTAAAAATTCCACAATTTAGTTGAGTCAGTATTAGTCAGTATTATTGAAATTATTTATAAAGCTAAAAACAAACTAAAAAACAAACTCCCTAGCAACATCCAGAACATGTTCGCAAATAGCGAAGGGGGTACAATTTAAGGAAAGAACATGATTTAAAGGTACAGTGTGTTCGAACTAAACTTAAGAAACAGTGTATTACCAGAAATTGTGTGATACAATGGAATGGACTGGACAGTAATATAAAGAGTGTGGTAACTTTGCAACAATTTAAGGAAATATATAAAAATATAATTTCTGAATTAATTGATTCATTCATTCATTTAGAAATAATAAGACTTTGACTTCAGCCTCAATCCTTTCGGGCTATGATTTATAGTTAATCAGGGTGTTTCTATTTATTTTTTTATTTAAACAACTAAATAAGTATTGTCAGAGTATTGAACTGAATTGTTAAGTGAGGTTGTCATGCCGACCACAATGTCCTTCTGTCCAGCTTCATGTGCTCTATATTTACTCTTACTTTGTTAACATTAGACAAGCATTCTGTCAAGGCCACCGCACTGGGTATGTGTGCGGATGTACACTACATTTACAAGACAAAGTAATAAAGTGTGTGCTCACAGCAGTTTAACAAATAGTCTTTATGATCCCATCTGTTTATACAACTCAGGATCATCATATGCAGAACAGCAGTTGACTATGCATTTCCACATTGGAAACTACCAACCATCCTTTAACACTCTGAAGCACATGGCCCTCTACCGCAGGGGTGGACTGGAACCAAGCCACAAGGAATCAGAATCAAAAGGAAATATTTGATTGTATTTCCATTTAATAGAATATTACAATATTATGGGTCTTTCATTTTGTATAAATGGCCTTTGCTGCAGCATCTTTCCTGCATTTGACTCACTCAGTTTTTCCATGTGCCAATAAATTAGACCACACTCTAATCCGAGCAAATATTTGTAAAAAACAATAATGGCTGGAGAGCTTCTTTGAAAAGACCAAATGATGACAAAACAGAAGACTGTCCACATTACAACACGAGTCCTACTTAAAGATGGTGGCCATAAGAAATATGTTCAAGACGCCTCCAAATCTTACAAGGATTAAAATCAAGTTGAAATACCCAGAGATCAATACAAAGGCACTAAAAAAACTGCTTCAATTTACAACGTCTTATTTTTGTGATGTTTGGTTTTCTGCCATAACAGCAACTAAAACCAGATTCCAGGCTAATCTAGATTAGGAACATACTGTGTCCCATCACAGGAACATCTTGTTGCAGGAAAATAAGCCACTGCCTCTGCATTATGGTGAGTTGAGTTACAGTAATATTAAGTAATTTAATAATGAAATTGTATAATATGACTGCTATGTGCCATAGGAGGAAAGCTTAATGAATGGTTTGATATTGAGCCGCTCACTATTAAAAAGTCCCAACTGTATCTGCCTTTAAATTGACATTAAAAAATAATGTGTTTAGCAAAAAAAGATCATAACATAATATATTTTCTGTTTTTGGTAAATGATTGAGCTTTTTTGCATTGACACAGAGGGTGACGCTTTTATGGATCTGGGAAATAATAAACTACTGTTATCTCACAAAGCACTGTTCTGGATGTGTCATACCTGTGTGATTTTCAGATGGGTGTCTATTCTCAGTGGACTCAATCTGGAGCTGTTGCCCTGTCACTGTAACTGAGAACGGCTCTCTCATATTGTTTTTATGCATGTTGGTGAGCACCGATAATATTGCTGCTGGTTATATCACACCATCCCACGGGATTCATCAGTCAGAGGGACATTTCAAGTTACATAATCTTCATATTTACATATTATTTACAACAGAAATCTTAGTTAAAGTTAAGCTATAAGCTTATAAACACCCCAAACGAGGATAGACATGTAGGTAACAAAAACACATGACAAACATTTGGTTAATAACAGAATAAAACTGAACAGATTACCATACAACCACACCAGGATCACATTACAATCAGCTCACACCATGTGATGTGATGTATGCACAGAATGTCAGTGTGTCCAAATGTGTCAGTTCTGCTGACAGTACTGCCACAGGGGCTGGGACAGTGTGTAATGGGGACCAATGGAACTAAGACAACAGTTAGTCCAAAGTAGAATCTGTTTATGTCAGTGATTGACCAAGTCCTTTCACTGATTTTTAAAAATTTATTTAAGGGCAATGCAGTTTAAAGTTAATTTATGGTGTGGAGTCGAGCTGCAGACTGAAGGCAGGAGGCGCGAATAAGCAGGTGTGCCGGACTGTTGTGAACCAACACGACCTTAGAGATGTAAAATGTCAAATGTATACGCATGGAGTAAGGAAGCTTTAGTCTGACTGCAGCAAGGTTGATAAGCCTTCTACTTAAAGGTTTAATTTTTTGTGAATATGCTTTGTGTATTTCTATGTATTTTTCAACTGTCCTGGACAGATTCCTGCACGGCTTGTGTGTCCTGGGAGTGGATTCCTCCTTCTATGGTTCTCCCTGAGGTTCCTCTTTTTTCCTGGCTGGGTTTTTTGAGTTTTTAGATTAGATTAGATTCAACTTTATTGTCATTACACATGTACAAGTACAATGCAACAAATCGCAGTTTAGGTCTAACCAGAAGTGCAATAGCAGCAAGTGCAAGATATCCAGTATTGCTTAATAAATACGTTAGTATGAAAAGTAATTTGCAGATGGATATGTACATACTATACAATAATAGGCTATTGCTATAAACAGAAATGATAAAATGGGTATATACAATGATAGACATGGTGAGCTATAAACAGAAGTCTGAAATAGATTATATTATAGAAGTCATTTTTAGATGGATATGTACTATAAACATAAAATACAATGGCAGTTACTATAAAAATAATTTTATGAATATATATAATGAATGAATATATATATAATGATAGGTAAGGCTATGGTGAGCAGTAGTGCAATAGTTATAGTGCAAATAATTACAAACAGAAGCTGTCTGAATAACAGTAGTGCAGTGGAAGTTATTGCATATTTATATTTAAGTTATCCCATACCAGACTGTGACAGTTGGTCAGGATGCTTTCTATCGCACAGCGATAGAAGTTCACCAGGATATCTGAGGACAGCCGATTCTTCTTCAGTGTCCTCAAGAAGAAGAGTCGCTGGTGAGCCTTCTTGACCAGGCTTGTCCAGGACAGGTCCTCTGAGATGTGGGTTCCCAGGAACTTGTAACTGGAGACACGCTCGACAGCCGTTCCATTAATGTGGATGGTGTCATGTGTGCCTCTTGACTCTTTCCTGAAGTCCACAATGAGCTCCTTCGTCTTGGAGGTGTTCAGGAGCAGGTTATTGTCATTGCACCATGTGGCCAGGTGCTGGACCTCCCTGTAGACAGTCTCATTGGTGTTGCTGATGAGACCAATCACCGTAGTGTCATCCGCAAACTTGATGACGTTAGATCCATTCACAGGCCTCCAGTCGGACGTGAAGAGGGAGTAGAGGAAGGGGCTCAGTACACAGCCCTGTGGTACACCAGTGTTGAGTGTGGTGATGTTGGAGCAGATGGAGCCGGATTAGACCTGCTGGGGTCTGTTGGTCAGGAAGTCCATGATCCAGTTGCAGAGGGAGGAGTTAATGCCCAGGTCTTCAAGTTTGGCTATTAGCTTGGACGGGATGACTGTGTTGAATGCTGAGCTGAAGTCAACAAACAGCATACGTGCATAATTGTTCTTATTGTCCAGATGTGAGCACAGAGTGCAGTGCCATGGAAACGGCATCCTCTGTGCTCCAATTGCTGCGGTAGGCAAACTGGTGAGAGTCCAGTGTGGATGGCAGAGAGTCCTTCAGGTGTCCCAGGACCAGCCGCTCAAAACAATTCATGACAATGGGTGTCAGAGCTACCGGGCGGTAGTCGTTAAGGCTCTTAGGGCTGGAGTGTTTTGGCACTGGCACAATGGAGGTGCATTTAAAGCATGTCGGCACAGCTGCTTGGGCAAGAGACAGGCTGAAAATGTCTGTGAAAACCCCAGTGAGCTGCTCAGCACATGCCTTGAGTACACGTCTATGATTGGTGGGTGCTCAGTGGGTAGAGCAGTCTTCTTTCAACCAGAAGGTAGGCGGTTCGAGTCCCACTCTTCCCACAGTTCATACTGTCGTTGTGTCCTTGGGCAAGACACTTAACCCACCTTGCCTCCAGTGGCTGTAACACTGGTAATTACTGTAGAACAATGTAAGTTGCTTTGGATAAAAGCGTCAGCTAAATGAATAAATGTAAATGTTATATTCTCTCTCTCAAAGCGCGCATATAAGTCATTAAGCTTGTTCAAGAAGGAGGCATCAGTGGCTGCGGGGGTGGAGTGGGTGGTTTTGTAGTCACTGATGACCTGGATGCCCTGCCACATGCGTTGAGGGTCAGAGTTAGAAAAGTGCCCCTCTGTCTTTAGCTTGTAGCAGTGCTTGGCCTCTTTGATGCCCCTCTTCAGATTAGCTTTGGATGTGCTGTAGGCCTGTGCATCCCCTGATCTGAAGGCAGTATTACGTACCTTCAACAGAAGGCGCACCTTCTTGTTCATCCATGGCTTCTGATTTGGGTATGTGGTGATCTGCTTGTTGTGACATTGTCTATGGTGGAGTGGATGTAATCCAATACATAGGGGGTGTAGCGGTCATTGTCAGTGTGAGAGCCACTGGTGGCCTGAGACGCAAATGTACTCCAGTCTGTGTGTAGAAAACTTTCCTGGAGTGTGAAATCTGCCCCCGCAGGCCACCCTTTGATGGTGCTTACTGATCACTTCACACGATTGATGAGGGGTGCATATTTGGGGGTGAGGATCAAAGAAAGGTGATCTGACTGTCCTAGGTGGGGGAGGGGGGTTGCCACATAAGCTCCAGTCATGTTTGTGTAAACATGGTCTAAAGTTTTGTTTCCTCTGGTGTGACAGGAAACATGCTGGTGAAATTTGGGGAGCACTGCCTTTAGGTTTGAGTGATTAAAATCACCTGCAACAATAAACGCAGCTTCTGGGTGAGCGGTCTGTTGTTTACTGATGGCTGCGTGAAGTTCTTTCATAGCAAGCTTTGCATCAGCATCCGGGGGAATATAGGCTGCCGTTATAATGTTCGAAGTAAACTTCCGCTGTAGATAAAATGCTCTACATCCATCCATGAGAAACTCAAGGTTGGCTGAACAATGACTCCTGACAATAAAAGAGTTTTTGCACCAAGCTTTGATAATGTAAATGCACAATCCACCACCTCTGGTCTTACCGGAGCCATGTAGTGTTCTATCTGCCTGGTGTGTGTGGCACCCCGCTAGCTCGATAGTATTGTCCGGTATGCCGCTGTGTTTCCATGAAGATTAAAACATTACAGTTAAAAAGTCTCTTGCTGTAAGTGATGCTGAGTCGAATCTCCTCCATTTTGTTCACCAGTGATCTTACATTGGTGAAGAAAATGCTTGGTAAAGAGAGCCGGTGTGGTGTTAGGTTTAGCTTAGCTCTTAGTCCTCTGTGCTTCCCCTGCCTTTGTTTACAATCTCGACGCCGCCTGTGAGCACGTCTGCCCAGCCGGGTAGAGTGAATCGCCTTGGGTGTCCTGGCGATCTCAGGAGGAAGTTGAAGTTTGTTGAAAAAATCTGTCTGGAATTCGCAAACAAATGTCCAAAAGCTCACATCGAGTGAACGATGTTAAGGCACAGCTGTTCTGCACGAACAGACCTGAGATGAGCAGGTTTGTTCATGCAGGTCTGTTCATGCAGGTCTGTTCGTACCCTGATGGAGGGTCTAAGAACAGGGGATGTTGTCTAATGCAGTCTGTTAAGCCCTTTAAGGCGGCTGTTGTTGTAATATTGGGATATATAAAAATAAATGTCTTGGGTTGTCTTTTCTTGTCTGTCTTGTCTACTTAGACTCCACCATGAGGGGAAGGTCCCTTATAGACAGCCATACCTTGTCCCCAACCTTGTACAGTGAAGCCTGGGACCGGCGCTGATTGGCATTCTTTGAGTATCTTTAAGAAGAACGTAGGAGAGCAAGCCCTGTTCCAAGTTTTTTTACATTGTCAGATGAAGGCCTGGACAGACACGGGCCTCTCTCTCCTGGGATGGAACCCATAGGCACACTGGAAGGGGGAGACACTAATGGGATTACTTATTAGGGAGTTATGGGCATACTCCACCTACAGCAACTGAGTGGCCCTTGTAGACAGAATCTGTGAAGTAGCACGCCTCAGGGCAGTCTCTGGACTGTGGGTGGAAACTAGAAGAGAGTCTCACAGTGGAGCCAAGAAGAGAACAGAACTTCCTCCAGAATGAGGATGTAAACTGTGGGCCCCTGGTCTGACACAATGTCTACTTGAAGAACGTGTTGACTGCAGGCTGGACACACATACACACAGACATTCTTTTACTGAAGTCTGCCATCAGAACCTCTAGTGAAGAAAGGCGAGAGTTCGCTGAATGCATGGGTGACAAGCAAGTCAAGAAGAGTGTGCCCACAGAAAGACTACCCATCAGAGCATGTGCTTGGACCTGGTTGGCCATCCAAGGTTGACTTGAGGCAGTTCTCTATTGGCCAGGTAACTGCAGTGTAGCGATGTCTCTCAGTACCAGGAACCAACACCTCTCAGAGGATCAAAGAATTTACACCTCTGAAGAGGTGTATTCAGACTGAGGAGATTTGATTAGCAACTCTGTGCTAATCTGGACCAAATGCTCGATGTTGTGTTAAGAAAGTTCATGGAGAAGTGAAATTAAATTAACGACTTTGTTTTCACTACTTCAAAGGACCATGTATGTGCTATCTTCACGGAGACCGGGCCGGCTAGAACCAAAAGCTGACACGGGAATCTCGTGTGATATATACCGCTGCGATAACTCAACAGAAAGGAATGCCTTTTGTTTCAGGATTCTAAAATTGATCGAACAGTGCGCTCTGCTGGACAAGCAGAGAAACAACGCTGCATCGGAACTACAGTCGAAGTATTTTGCAACAGTTAAAAAGTGTATTAAAGATTGTTCTTAACTATGCAAACCTCACCATTTTTCCTTAACAGGCTCCAACAGGACAAGAAACCTAAAGATGTTACTCTGTTTTAATTTGCACAGTCGTATTATACAATAAAACAAATTGTTACATTGTTTTCAGTTAAGCAACGAATAATGTAATATGTGTTTAGTCTTTAAAGATTTGTAAAGACATTTCCCATGCACTTATGATACAATGCAGAAGCAATACGGTTTTTAAATGTGTTTAAAATCCTTTATTTGGTGGAACGAAGAGAAGTTTATTCTCAAATCTTAACTTTAGTAAACGGCCCTTTTCCCCAAACGTGTGTAAACACGCCCTCTTCGCGTCGATTACTAAAGGCCCTGCAGCCCGGAAATCACTCTCTTGGACTCTGGAATTTCGACTTTCTCTTACGCTCTTCCTTAAGCTTTACTCCTTGTTTTACCAGCTCTTAATTTAAGCTCACCTATTTTACTTTCGTAAACTTTCAAGTCTTCTAGGCCGCAGCACACACCGTGCAGACGTGAATTTTTATCCTTTTTAAAAGACTCAACGCATTTGATTTTTGTTTTGAAAACCTGCCAAGGAACTACGTAATTACCGCGACGGAAGTGAATATTTTGTTAGTCTTTATTCTTGAAACGAGATCGCTAAACAGACAGCCCTCGTTAATCCGGGAAAGACAATTTTAAGCCTCTTTAACGAACACTTTTTGTGAAAGACTTTAATCACGACTGCTGGTAAACTCTACTTTACCCTCAAGGACAATCACAGAACGCCGCCTTGTCTGCTAAAGGTGCTACCTTGGGCTGTGTACATGTGACGCCTCTCTGCTACCGGAAACCAGCTGTGAGACCGGGGAATTCCGAAGTATCCCTTTGATCGGAGACGCGCCGCTGGTACTGACCCACCAGATCAGAGTGAGTTGAGCACGTGACACAAAAGTTGGCGTTATAAACCCTGTGTATTGTGATTAAGTCCAACAGCATCTCTCTTCCCTTACGATCTTCAAATAGCCGTCAATAGTTACCTTTTAGCTAAGCCGTTTAACCTTCCCCTTTTCCCTCCGTAAGCACTCCGAGTAAATCGCTTATAACAACGATTAAACTCACCTTGTTCCACCAAAGGTATACCAAGTAAACCATTGTCTCATTGTCAATCAATGTTTTATGTTCATTACCTTCATCATTTGCCCTGATTATTCCCTTGTGTCCTTTCCCCTGTTATTATTCATATTTTAATCTTACATAATCTTTAATAAAACCCCATAAAGACATTTTGTGTTGAAAACGAGTGAGGATTCACTTCCTTTAAGATTAATGAGACTATACTGACCAGTTTCCTTAGAACTGTTAAAACTAAGGTGGTGCCCCGAAAGAAATTAATATTTTGATAAACAAAATATCAATTATTAATTTTCATAATTCATATTCATATGAATTATTAATTAATAAGACTATATCTCCCTACAGCAGCAACCAGATATGATGAGGGCAAAGTGGGAGCAGGGTCATTGGTGGAGACCCCTCTCTTGAAACTGTCCTGACAGAGCATCAGGCTTCTGGATTTTGAATCTTGCAAAGAACAAGGACCAGTGAGCTTGATGGGAGGATAGACATTTCGCAGACCTTATATACTCTTGTTCTTGTGGTCCATCCATACAAGTAAAGGTTGCTCAGCTCCTTCCAGCAGTTATCTGTTACCAATGTCGTAGTTTCCCTGAGCAGGGGTTAAGTGAAAGAAAGCACATGGGTGTCTTTTGGTCAGAAGAGGATCTCTGTGAAAGGAAAACCAAGGAAATGTTGCAACTGCTTATTGTTGGTGGGTGTCTTGGACACCTGTAACCTTGGAAGATTAAGTAGCCCAAGAATGCGACAGTAGAGGCATGGAACTCACATTTATCGGCCTTAACAAAAGCCAAGAATGAACGGAATCTGTGGTCAGTGATGGAAGCAAATACTCTCCTGATGATTACCAGAAAATGGAGGGTAAGTGGATTAGTCTAGTGAGAAAAAGCTTGTGAAAAAAGGACAATGACAATGTTTCGGAAGCGCCATCTGTAAGGCTCAACAGTACCTTTCCTATTACTGCTAAGCCCGGCCTTTAGATGGACAGGTAACAACAACATAGCCCACACTTATACAATAGAGACAAAGGTTCTGACAATATCTAGAAAGTTTTTCTTCAGAAGTAAGATGCGGATGACTAATCTGCATGGATTCAGTGGGGTCAGAAAGAGACTGGTTCATTACTGCTGGACGTGAAGCTGGCAGCAAACATTGGAAGTTAGGCTGGACTGGACGAGAAGAACCCCTGGAGGACCACTCTTTGCGGTGGGCTCATATTCTCTGGTTGATGCGGACTGCACAGTGAATAAGGTCATCCGTCTCTGGTGGCAGGTTGTAAGAGGCTCCTCCTCCATGTAGATAGCTAGCCCTAGGATGAAGGCTTGTACATTAGATCCACTTCAAGCAAGGGTGCAGTCAGTGCACAAGTCCAAGTCAGTGGAAAAGTCAGCTACAGAGTGGGTCCTTTCTTTAGCTGCAGGAGATCACGTGCAGCCTTAGAGATACTGTTCTTCCAGTTGACCACCTTCCTTAGCTGCCCCGAGAAAGATTGGAAGCTGGCACAGGCTGGAGTCTGTCTCTCCCACTCTGCATTTTCACAGAGACGAGCCCGGCCTTCACCTATAGTAAAGGTAAGCTTGGCGGCCTCTGTATTAAATGTTGTTGGTTGTAAAGCAAAATTTGTGAAAAATAGGTTGCAGCCACCTGGCTCACCTGCATAGTGCTCTGGAACATCTACTCATGGTTCCTGCAGAAAGTGTGTGGCAGAGAGATTGGGCAAAGAAGGCTGGTTGGGAGCAGGAGCAGCAGCACTGTCTTAACCAGGGGCCAATAGTCTTGACAATTGAACCGTTAAGTGCTAGATCTGGTTTGCCATGGTGTGAAAGGCTTCCTCCTGCTGTGTTGCCACCTGGTGACACTCTGAAGAGACTGAAGCTAGAGCCTAATTTGGGGGCTAATTTGCGGCCCCCAAGTAATTTGGGGGCCACAGGAGGCAGTGTCTGGGTGAGGCTGGGCCGGATCAGGTATTCCACAAAAAAAGCTTTGTTAAATCCTCTCAAACGTCAATACTAACAGTTCTTTAACTTCAATGGGTTCTTCTGAACCTGAGCTATCCTGAACTTTAATGGAATATTGAAGAACATGAATGAGCTGGCTGAGTGGCCCCATGGGATGTCCACTTAATGATATTGTCAACCTAACATCGATGTTAATTTGCAGATTTGTCATAATAACAAATCTGCATGGATAGTGGCGGTCAAATTGCCATCAACTTTCAAACAAATCCATTTCACATGATGGGAAAAAAAATACAATTCGCATGATGCCAAATCCAATGCCAGACGTCAGGTAACATTGAATTTGTCCAGCTCAAGGTCAAACATGACCATTTCAAACACAGTAAGAAGCAGAAATTTTATGACGGCTATGTAATGTTTCATAGGCTCCTCCATAGGTGTTAAATGTTTCTCTGCCTGCATCAAGCCCAGCCAATGACCCGCCCCCAGGAGCCATATACTCCACTGTGATGGTAGGTTGGTTCAGTTCCAGCTTGCACAAAAAGGAACCTTCCACAAACAACGTGGTAACCACCATTCATACAAACCTCGCAGGGCGCACTAACATTAAACTTTCATATCGTTCTGTGGGCCGCAAAATATCGTCTTGCGGGCAGCAGTTGGCCCCTGGGCCGCGAGTTTGAGACCCCTGGGCTAGAGTGTCTCGGTGTTGCAGATTATTCACATACACATTATTACCCACTTCACTCTTTATATGGCAGTGAAGTGGTTAATAACTCTCTGTATTTGCCTAGTCCATACTGGCCAGATTGTTCTGTAATGGGGTTTAAAGGATTAAAATGCACAATAGAGAAATATCTTTAATGTTTCTTTTTTAAGATACAGGGCACGCAGGTATTGGTTGGTGATAAGGACAGGAACAGATCAGGAAGCTGGTGGCTGTGCATTAAAGCAACAACTGGCACGACGACTAACGCGGCGGCGTCAAGCTGCGGACTTGAAGCAGACAGTGCGGACTACACAGTGGAGCGAAGACTGGAGCTGTGGTATTGAGCAGGCGGCGTGAAGCGACCTGGAGCAGGCGGCGTGAGCTGTGCCGAAGTGTGCCACAAGCCAGGACAAGTTAAATGTTAAATGTTCATCTGTCAGTCTGCTTCTGAACTTACGTTTATGGTTTCAACCATCGCGGTCATAGCCTCTTTTACTTTCCCATCATCAATGAAATTCTTTTTATGCTTTGTTAAGATGTATGCCACATTAAATGTCTCCCAAACAGCTCTTCATTTTACCACTTATACCTTTAATAACTCTTTTGACTTAATAATTTGTATATACACAAAGATCACTTAAATTATTCAATACATCCTTTGTAGTTAAGTTTTCAAAAGTAAAAAAATTTAATTTCTAATAACAATAAATTGCTCAATAAGACGCCTTAATCTCGCCTTTCTGTTTTCATAGTTATTAAAATACATCCAAATGCTGCTTCTTTTCCTACTGTCACTCACTTTGGTACTGGTGCACTCTTCTCTCCTTCTCCTCTCCCTCCGTCTCTGCCTGGGGTATGATCCTTGTCTGTCCTCACATGATTGGTTTCACAGCACCACAAGACCTTCAGTCGACTCACTGCAGGAAGCACTTGTAGCGCCCAGATCATTATATCATTCTGCCTTGTATTACTTAAACCTGAAACGGCTCACAGACGGGCTCCCATCGTTCACTCTTTGAACTGGCCAGACCTACCACTAATATATTAAGCATTTAGCAAGCTAATTGGAAAGCCTGTGAGCAAGGTTTTGAAGACCCTTGGTGTACATAATAAAAGAGGGCAGTTTACATACAGTCACATCTCTTCTTACCTAATAATTTTGTGTAGATTCTCAGGTATCCTGGTATACACTCACTGATGAGGCTTCTAATGTGTACAAAGATAGTGCCGGTAACACAGCAGTCACAAAGCGTTCACATAATTAGTATCTCTTAGTTTTGTGGTTCACCAGCTCCCAAGACTGATGTGTGAATCTCAGCTCCTCTAACAGCAGCAGGTGTTGAGCAGGTGGCTGAAAACAGCAACCTGCTTCAGGCCAAAACGGTGGAGACAGCCGTGAGAACTAGTGGGTGTGAGAGTCAATAGAGGTGGGATAGCCCCAACTGAACACAGCTCTGTGACAAAGGGCCTCAGAGAAAACACCAGTAGTTACTCTTCACACATATGTATTTGACCTACATTTGAGTTAGGGAGAATAACATTTTAATCTTTGACAAACTTACCAAACTGAGACAGGAAAGATGTCTCTAACTAAATCATTGTGTTTACAATATTTATTGGTCATTTTTCAGCAAATAGATCCTGTTTTTTCTCGACTTCAGGACCTTCCTGTTTGGTCCATAACAAATAGTCAGATATCACACAATAGTGTGGACTACACTGAACCAAGGACCGAGGTCTGTTATTTGATTAAAGCTTGTAAGTTAGTTTAGAAAAGAGCAATATGAAAAAATACATACATTCGCAATTTATTTAGGCATAATCACGATGCATGATATTAAGTATATCACAATAAATTGAAATGTCCCCTAAACCTCTAAACAAATGACACCACTATAAACCTTCAAGTAAACTAATACATCAGATTTTCTAGAACATTTCATAAAGAGAATTCCATCATCAAATTCAAATGTGCAGACTTTTTATTATATTTTTTTTTATTTTTTAATCAGGTAAATTTAAAATTTAACAAATTTAAACAAATATTGGTATGGCAATATACTTTCTCTTGTGGCCAAGACATAAAACAATAGATTTCAAAGTGTGCATATTTAAACATTTTTGAACATGGTAAAATAAAAGCACTGAACAGTAACAGCTACATTGCAGATAATAAAATAAAATATAGGTTTGTACTGACATCTACAGGTTTTGTGTCAACTGCAGCAGTCTTGAATGACAATAGGCTACTGCTGGGACTAAATACTCTATCTGATGAGGAACTAGTCACATCTTACTTTGATTGGGGGAGCAGTCATTTAAATGTCTCTAAATCAGAGTAACACACCTGGATAAAGTGGTTCATTGTTGGACTATTGTGGCATGTTAACAAATGTCCTGCAAACACAAGTAACAGACCCTTAGACCCTTCCAATTATAGGCCTATAGCCTTAACATCACAATTAGGAAAGCCTATGGAGTGTATGGTAACAGAAAGGCTTAACTACATTTTAGAAAGTAAAAATCACCAAAGCGCCTTCCGCAAAGTCAGAAACACCATGTACACAGTGTTATACCTAGAGTCTGAAATTCAAAAAGCCAAAACTGATAAAGAAACAATTATTGCAGTGTTCTTTGTTGTTGAAAAGGCCTACAATATGGAATGGAAGGAGGGTCTTTTCATTAAGTTGTGAAAGGTTGGAGTCGGAGGGAAGATGTTTAATTAGATAAAAAGCTTCTTAATTGGCCGGCAAATTTAATTAAGGGTAGTTAAAGAAGATTTAGATGTATACACTGTAGAAGATGAGATTCCACAGGGCAGTGTATGTAGTCCTATCTTTTTCAGTGTTATGAAAAATTATATTTTTGAGGAGGTGGATGGCTCAATTGGAAGATCAATATATGCAGATGATGGTGCACAATCCCAGACAATTTGCTTTTCACAGAGAAATATTGATTAAATTGTATGGACAGGATCTTGAACAAGTCATAGAAGGATTCATTTTGACAAAAGGTCACTTGAAGGAAAAATTTGAGTAAGAAAAGTGAATAACTTACTGCTCTTTTAAATATCCACTCGGCCATTATGAGAGCTACATCAGACTTTGGTTGTATTGCTTACTTGCATCTGAAACAAATCTCAAGAAGCTTGATGTAGAGCAGGCCCAAGCCTTGGGTGAATGTACAAAGGTACATTGGGGCTTACCCTGCAAAAGAAATACTAAAAGATTGTTGGGAAGATTATAAACCTGACTACCACAGCTTTGGCTGGGTAGCAAAGGCAGAACTTGCTGGCCTGTCAAAGCTTATCTTAAGCCTCACTGTGGCCTTACCAGTGGTGGCCCCATGGAAATTCAAAATGGCTCCAGTAGATATTAGCCTACACCAAAAACTTAGAGGAAAACCCCAAATGTTGCCACAAAATCTAGTTCAAGAGTATGTAAGTCAACTCTTTATATTTACAGATGGCTCAAAAGACCCTGAAAGTGTGGGCGCACTGGTGCTGAAGTTGTTTCAGACAGTCTCTCAGCCATACAGAGCATCAAGTCTGAAAAAAACCTGAATTTAGACATTCACTCCATCTTCTGTCTGCTACTGGCTCTCCAAAGCAGAAGCCTGGACACCTCCTCCCTTTTGGGTCCTGCCCATGTTGGTGTGGAGGGTAATGAAATTATGGATATGTTGGCTAAGAACTCTTTAAAATTACCCACAATTGACATTTCAATGAGTAAATCTGAGGTTAAGGCCATCATAAACAGACAAATACACAAGATTTGGCAGGAGCATTGGGACAATATTCAGAAACATGTTGTACACAGTACAGTGGGATGGAATCCAAAGGAAGGGAGAGCTTCACATTTGCTTGAGAATAGGTCATACTGCATAAAATTATTCCCTTTATAAAATAACCAGACACCCTACTGGACTAAGCAATCACTGTTTAAACCCAGAAACCGTATAGCACATCTTAATCCATTGCAGCAAATATGAGAAAGAGAGATGATTTGACTGTATGGTGCAGGAACAATAGGCAGGATTTCACAATGACATGTCCTAAGAACCCCTTTACAGAAACTTTGGAATGTCATGACTCAGTATCTAACAGTAACAAATCAAATTGATAGATTATGGGTATGTATTCTACTACAGTACACCCCCGTTTTTTTTCTTTCTTTTTTGCCAATCTCCTGTCCACTTTCCAGTTCAGTAGGTGGCGGTAAATGCACCTCTCAGCTGGTTACCAACCACCATTAAAAAGAGAGAGGAGAAGAAGAAGAGGTAACAGACCAAGTGTCTCCCAAGGAACCTCATAAATGGATTATTATGTCCATTTACGCTATCAATAAAAACTATTGTTTTACTATGTAGTAAAAGCCAAAAAGCCAGGATATAACAGCCATTTTATTGCCGAGTCGTAACAACAATATCAGTGAATAGGGGACCAATGGGCAGATTATATCCACTATATAAACAATCAATGTAACAGACAGGCCTCCAGTGCATTTGAAACACTGACTCTGAGTAAGACCAAGAAAAGAAAGGTTTTATCAAGTGCAACCAAAAAAGCTAAATTTCAGTGCATTTATATAGAAACATTTAACAAACAAACATTTACATTTTTGTAGCCTGAAAAATGATTCTTGTTGTTGATGTCAACTAATGTTACATTTATTGTTCTGCTAAAAAAGAAGGGTCAAAGAAGTCAAAGCTCTATCGTGTTCACAGACCACAGCTACATTTGTGTTGCCACTCAAACACTATCTGTATGTCTGTGTCTGTAAGTCTGTGTATTATATGCCATAGTAATGTTATTACTGTCAAAATGACACCAATAGTACCGTTCTCTCTCTTTCTCTCTCTTTCTCTCTCTCTCTCTCTCTCTCTCTCTCTCGAGGATATGACTCGGCCACATAAACCAAGGGCAGCAGGAAAGATGTGTGAAAGATGTGTGTCTTTACATAAACACTGTATAAAACATGTAATTAAAAAAACACCATGTGGTGGGCTGAGCCCTGTTTGGTTCGGCTGGTCCTGGTGTGACTCGTCTGTTCTCCATCACATCCAGAAAAAACCCTGGCAGACGAGTTACAACCATCTGGAGAACTTCATCCTCCTTCTCCTGCGACAGCAGCTGTAACTGTGCCTGAAAATGGAACAACAAGAATTGTTTGGATTCCAGAGGTTTATTTGGGTGTGTGATCATTTCTGTTGATATATAACCTACCTGCCTCTGTTGTCCTGCAGCAGCTGACCCCCCTCAGTCTGTCCTCCTCACTGACAGCTCCAGCTCTCCTCCTTCTTCAGTCATTGTCAGAGCTCTCCTCCACAGAAGCTTAAAACTCTCCTGAGCTGTAGATGTGAATTTTACAGACATTATATTGTGCTACACTTCCTGCTGGAGGTATTCTGACTGACACTTACAGTGAAATAAACAATGATAAGCTGAAATGATACAACAAGGTTACATTTATGTTGTCTCAACCTAATGCAAAACTAATTTAGTTCAGTTATGGTTCATAGAAATAGGACAATCTCCTTCACTCAGTCATATTCTTTTCTCTACAATAAAGAGGTCAGTGAGTTTGTTTTACTGTGGAGTTTGTCACTGATGTGTTAAACAAGGTGGTTTAGAACATTTGTGCAAAGACTCAACAAACTAACAGTAATAGTAACACGTACAGTCTCCTGTCTGATATAAGTTCACTAACTTTAGTCGTTATCCTGCTGAGACGGCGGGCCTCGGTGAAAGCTACTAGAGTTATTGATGTAGCAGCTCAGTTAACTTTAGCTACTTTAGACAAACATTACATGCAGTTGATAATATCTCATACAAAGTTAGCTCTATCGTAATGTTTTGAACAATGCTTTAGAGAAATTATGCTAATTTCAAACATTAGTTATAATTTCTCTCCCATGTCTCAGGACTTCTTTTTACTGCTGTGTCAGCACTCAAAGTCAAATATAGGTTACTCTCAATAAAGTCTGTCAAACAATAAACTTTCAGAAGTGTAACTTTTCTTACCTCCAGGCTCCTCTCTAAACAACAATGACTTGTGGAGCGGCAGTTGTTGCTCGTTCGTACTCGTACAAGCGTGCGCACTGTGAACATGCACAATACACTGGATGCAGTACCGCTTTATTGCCTGAGGTGGCACACAAGAACAAAAACTCTGGATCTTCCGTAATGCACCTTTAAATAAACTTTTTGTAAACAAATTAAACCTCACACTCTGTCCTCCAGCTAACAAACATGTATGCATTGTAATTGGGTAGTATTCTCCAGGTGCCATTCCTGGGCTGGCTTTGTTGGTGAAGTACATGTGCATAGTAAGGTTAGATCAATTTGCAACTAAATTCTTAAAATCTCTCATTTTCAATTATTAATAGAGTATTCTATATCTATCGCATATCTATTCTTTAACTATCCTACCCTCGCCTGGTCACATGAGCATGCTCCAGAGTCATACAGAGACACAAAGTCCCACACTTAAAGATGAGAAAAGCCTCTACTGCCTAAAATCTCTGTGTAACTTTTAGCCAAAGGCAAGCGGCACAGTTGGAAGAAATAACATGTCTCCTGATTCAGTAGGATCATTTTATTGTATTTTGTAGAAATACAAATCTGCTAGGGTGCAGAGTTTTTTTTATAATATGTGTTGTGTGGTGCAGCCTAATCTCTCACAATGTGTCCCTGTCCCAGGAAAAGTTCCATTGAAGGTTTGTGTTCAGCTGAGGAAACTGTGTCAATGAAATAGGCATGATTCTACTGATCTCATGTCTTAGAACCATCAACATGATTTGGGTTGGCAGATCAGAGCAAAAATGTTCGGCTCGGGTGGGTTAAGTTTGATTTTTATTTGGGTCAAGAATGGCATGTCATGAAAAATTCTGACCCATGGATCACTATCCTGTGGCTAGATTACCTGTTCTCGTTGTGTAACAATAAGTGTGGTATGTGCAGGTGAAATCAATCTGTGCATTTATTAATGTTTTTGATGTATACTTCTCAGGCAATCTAAGAAAGTATTTAACTGGTATAATAACAGAGAATACAGCTGTAACCAATACACTGTTTTCAATAAAAAGGATTAGCGAATAACATTGAAATAAACATTCTTGTTCTTGAACAGTGCTTTTTGTCATCATCCTATTATGTAATATGGTTTTAATGTGGAGTAGGACGGTGTGGATAAGTGGAGTCTTGTGATGCAGCAAAGAGAAGAGTGAGAAAAGATGAAGGTCATAAAGAACAGAGCTGAGTGTGCTTTATCCCAATGAGCTGACGAGGACACATAGAGGACAGGTCTAACTGCTGCCGCCCAAATAAAAAACACACAAGTTAAGAATAGTGTCACGATACTAAAATCTTGAGTTTGGCTTGATAAATTACTAGAGTATCACGATACCGATACTAGAACAATACCTTAACATCAGTCTGAAACATAATCATGGGAATAAAAAATTGCTAATGTTCTCTTTGTCCTGCTCTTGCATGGCTTTTGAGCTCTGACTGGATAATTCTGTAATATTACTTTAGTCAGGGATAACAACGATCATGGTTAGAATAAATAAGTCTTATTCCCCAAAGGAAGTGTGTGACTAATATTTTTCTCTCTCTGCTCTGGTGTCTATAAGTAAAAAGCAAATGCCAATGACATTCAGATTGTGTCACTGCCAGAGTCTCAGGACACACAGAACACCTAAGATAAACTATTATTTATTATCTGTACACTGTTTACACTATAATAAAACAATCAAAGCCTCCTGTGTTGCATTACCTCCTTAAGAGAACCGTGTTTTCTTTCACTCACCTATTCATTGAATTCCATTTACATTTTTAGCTTTTTTATGAACAAACCTCGTGTAAAGTTTAGTTTGTCTGTAATGAGCCTTTCTTGAGGGTGCGCTGTGGTTCTGTCACAGTTCTGTCAGACACAAATACAGTTCTGGTTTGGAAACCTCTGGTGGTTTGGTGGTAGGCTACTCATTTAATACAGCACACATGGGTATTTAAATTACTTTTCGAATACCTAAAAAACATGACATCATATCGATTTAAGCACCATGGTACGCGATACCTTTAAAGTATCGATACACCGTGCAACACTAGTTAAGAAGCATTTCACTTCCTCCACATGGCACTCTGATAACATGTTTATATTTATTCACAATTTCAACATAAAACAATAAAAGCCCAAATGGATTAACTGTCTTATCATATTTCATGCTAGCAACAGTTTGTCCATAACGAACACCATGTTCAAGCATAAGGGTGTCCATCAGTGCACGTGGCACCAGGACACCCTAGGCCGGAGGTCGATGATCGACTTTGTAGTTGTTTCATCTGACCTCCGGCCGTATGTCTTGGACACTCGGGTGAAGAGAGGGGCGTAGCTGTCAACTGATCACCACCTGGTGGTGAGTTGGATCCGATGGCGGGGGAGAAGGTCGGACAGACTTGGCAGACCCAAACGTACTGTGAGGGTTTGTTGGGAACGTTTGGCCGAGTCCCCTGTCAGAGAGATCTTCAACTCCCACCTCCGACAGAGCTTCGACCAGATTCCGTGGGAGACTGGTGTAGTGTCTCTCGTACCAGGAGGAACCGACACCCTTCAGAGTCATGAATAATTTACAACCCTGAACTTTTAAAGACTCTTCGTTTTGTTTATCCAGAACTGAGGAGATTTGATTAGCAGCACCTTGCTAATCTGGCCCAGATGCTCGATGTTGTTCTAAGAAAGTTCACGGAAAAGTGAAACTAAATTAACGACTTTGTTTTCAACACTTCAAAGAACCTGAAGGGGGCTATCTGTTGGCCGACCAGACCCCGGCACCAGAATTGACATTTAAATATACGATTTGTGTATTGAGATGCACCAGACCTGAGAAAGGAATGTCTCTTTGTTTCAGGACTCTACAAGTGATTGAACATTGCCCTCCTTTGGTTGGACAGAGTAATGACTCTGCTTCGAAACTAAGACAATTCTTCGTTCTGTTCCATTTCTGTGTATTAAAGGATTGTTCGTAACTATGCAAACCTCACCATTTTTCCTTTTCAGGATCCAGAGTGATAGCTATATAAAAGAATACTTTCTGCTTCATCCTTACAGCTGGCTGTGTAATAAAATGAATTGTTCTGTTTTCAGGTCAAGCAACGAATAATGTAATATGTGTTTAGTCTTTAAAGATTGGTAACGATATTCCCCATACAGATATGATACAATGCAGAAGCAATACGTTCTTAAAATGTGTTTAAGTTGTTTATTTGATGGGACAGAGAAAGTTTATTAAAAACTCCAAAACTTTCAGTAAACGCCCCTCTTTCCCCAAACCGTGAAACACGCCTCTTTCGCCAGTAGAAAAGATGGTGCGCGCCGAAATTCTAGTTTAGCTTCTTCTTCATGTTAAACTCGTTTCTGTACTCTTCTCTTTCGCAACGCTTTGCACACTCTTGTTCGCGTAATCTTGTCTACTTTTCTACTAAGTTTTTGTATTTATCGCCGTAACTTTTAAGCTTGAAACCACGTAACACAGTCCTGTGTTAAGTGACTTTATTTTTGACGACTCAACGCATTTGATATTTTGTTTTGAAAACTTTTACGGAACTACGTAACCACGCCGACGGAAGTGGAAATTTTGTAGTTCTTTAAGTTAAAACGAGTCCGCTAAACAAACAGCCCTCGTTAATCAAGAAAAGACCAGTTTAAGCTTCTTCAACGAACACTTTTTGTTAAAGACTTTATTCTCAACTGCGGGTAAAGTCCACTTTACCCTCGAGGACAATCACAGGACGCCGCTTTGTTGCTAAGGCGCCGCCTTACCAGCTCAACCCGTGCACCGGTGACGCCTCTATACGGCCGAAGCCAGCTGCGACCCGGAATTTCAAGCATCCTTTGGACTTTTCGGAACCGCACCGCTGGTACCTTTCCACCACATCAGAGTGAGTGAACACTGGGCACAAGCTTGGCGTTATAAAAACCTGTGTGATTAAGTCCAACCGCACATCTTTTCCCTTTTTACGATCTCCAAACAGCCGTCAATAGTCCCTTTTAGCTAAGCCATTTAACTTTCTTCTCTCTCCGTAAGAACTCCGAGTAATTAATAAAATTCAAAGGAATTAAACTTTCTGTTCCATCAAAGCCATCATAATGTTATAACCTTAACCTGTTAACTGTTAATTTTATGTTCATTCATCATTTATTTTCATCATTCTCATCCTTTGTCAATAATCTTGTTTTATTTTATGTCATTATTATTCATATATTTAATTTTTAATAAAACCCATAAAGACATCCTTGTTTCATGTTTACGTAGATTTGGTCTGAAAACGAGTTAGAATTCATTCCTTCAGTATTGAGACTTATCAAACATAATCAGTTTCCTTAGAACTGTTAAAACTAAGGTGGTGCCCCGAAAGAAATTAATATTTTCATAAACAAAATATTAATTATTAATTTTCATAATTCATAGTCATATTAATTATTCATCAACGAGACCATATTCACTACAGTATTATTTTTGGTGCCCCGGCGTGAGGCTCGGAAAGATCCGGTCTTGTAAACACTGAAATAAGTAACATCTAAAAGCCTTTTACATAAATCTCTGTCCGCTGAAGAACTAAGAAAGTTATGTCTTATTCAAAACTAATTAATGTGTTTGAGAAACGTGTGTTGTGTTGCTGTTTGATATTAAGCGCTTGTGAAATTGCCTTGTCTAAGATTTGAAAAATACCAGCTGGTCTGATGTTTTGATAATTCTGAGATATGCTTTGTAACTTGGTTAATATTGTACGTACATTTCTGCCAGCTTGCTAAGTGTTCAGTGAAAGACTGAAGCTTTGTGGAGCTTGTGAACAAAGGCCAGAGAGCCGGATTGATTAAATGCATTTGTGACACGTTGAGGACGTGTAATTTTTATAAGGCCTAACAACTGCGGATTCTAAGATGCTCTAGAATTTTAGCATAAGTTGTCTAATAACGCGTTCTGCAAGTTAATAAATAATCTGCGATGCTCCAGTTATTTAGATAAACTTGTAAAACCAAGTAATTTATCTGTTCATATTGTGTCAGACGAATTAAAAAAAAACTTGGTTGGGAGAACTCTGAACGGATTAGCTACCCGCGTCAGAACTCCAGTTACACACAGCCAAAGGACCTGTTTGCATTGTGCAACAAGTGTATATACAAAGTCTTGGCCCACGTGGCCCGTGTAGTGCTTTGTGAAACGTTGTTTTATCCACAGCACTGCTGTGTTGGAAATTGCGCTTTTCAGAGCGCTGCTGTGTTGTAAAGTGGCTGTGTAGGAGCGGTTTTACCCCTCCAAAGTCTACAGCTAAAGTGAGGCTAACAAGCCATTGACACTCCGCGTCTTGGAAGGGGCGTGACACTGACGTCACCCGGAAAACAAACTCATTGTAGTTCCAACGGCCCCCTAGCGGAAAGAAGTGGTAAAAACAGACTTAAGAGAGTCCAACTGCCCCCTAGCGGAAAGAAGTGGTAAAACACGGACTCCAGAAAGTCTGCTACCCCCTAGTGGAAGAGAAGTGCGAAACTTCTAAAAATCTTTGAGAGGAGCTCTACGTCTCTCTCTGGTGGTCACTCAACGGAATTACACTTTTCCTCAAAATAGTGACTAATTCAAGTTAAGAACTTAACTGAATAATTTAAGCTTTCATTGACACTGAAAAGCCTGATTAACTTAACATAAAAAGTGAATTACTATGCTTTATTAACGAATACTAAACTGCTGTCAAGCTGTTTTGCTTCTGTTAATACATGTGTTTTTCTTGTAATATACAAGTTTGCAATGCCATATTGCTTTTGAGAATAACTGCCTGTGTTTAACAACCTTGAATGCACAATAGGAGTTAACTAACAATTGTGACATTTTTAATTAACATTGCATCTGCTTTTGGAAATCTTTGATGCTAACCTTGCATATAAATTGATTGATTAATTTGGCTTGATTAACAATTTAAGACTTGTTTTGTGACTTTCCTATCTACACAGGATTTGTCAAATTGGAATGCTAACGCTAACAGCTTACTACCACTACGACACCACTGCTGTTACTTCTGAATAGACTTAACCCTGCACGAATTGTGTCATAGCTGTAATGTAAAAGCTGATTACCTGCATGAATTGTTAGATTAAACCCACCGATTCTGCACTGTTAATTTTACAAATTAGCACAGCAGCATCCCAGCACTGTCAACCCTCATTAACATTCATACCACTAGGCTATTGCTAAATAGTCACTGCTTATTACTAGCATAAGGTCACTTCAATCACAAGTAGACTTTATACTAAACTTCCACTTCAACAATTCCTTCTTTTATTACTTTTAATCTGACTTATTTGACTTAATACCCCTTTTATTTTAATTTAATTGGAATTTTATTTTATTTTAAATAAAATAAAATTTTAATTTTAATTTTATTCCTGCATTAAGTTTTTTTTTTATTTACACTTTTACTCAGATTTTAAAAATTCTTTTACAGTCTGCTTGAGTTTTACGCTTCTTCTTCGTAACACTCTACAAGTAGTAACTCTCTCCTTGCAGTTAAAACTTAATCTAACAATAACTCACTTACCTTGAGAAACCCATTTCTCAACATGTCTAATCCACAGTCCACAGGTTCTGGTAGTCCCATCAAGCTTCTGGATCACTTAGACTCAGCTCTAAGTGATTTAACGGAACAGGTGCTACCCCAATATGTGGACGAGATTCAGACCACAAACCCCAACGAGCTAGATTCAGTTCTTAGCTCCTTGATTAGCATTGCGCTAACCTCTAAGCCAAAGGACAAGGATCTAACTAAGCTGTTAGATCAAATGGCTATTGTTATGCGCGCACAACAGAAACAAGCCGAGGATCTCCTGGCACGCAGCCACGAGAAAATCCAGGTCCAAAAACAGGACCTCGCCCGCTTCCAACGCGAGAACAAGGCGTTGAATCAGGAACTCCAGCTGACCCAAGGAGCCCTGGAGAATTCTGAAAAACAAAACCAAGAGTTACAAACTCTTGCCCAAACACTCCAAAAGGCAGACCCTGACTTTGAGGAGTTACACACTAAACTCCAGATAACTGAGGGGACCCTCAGTGACCTAAAGAACGAGCTGAGCGACACCAGGTCTGCTCGTGACATAGCAGAGCTGTAGCTCAATGACCAACGCGATGAGTACGACGCTATGCGAGAGGAACTCATCAAAGCAGGCAAAAGTGCACAGCTCTCCGCGAATATGCTGGCACAAGAGGCTCGGCGGAGAGAAACCCTGAGTGCACGGGTAGAGACCCTCACTCAACAAGGTGACTTAGACCGCCAGCTTATTGAACGACTTCAGGCGCGCCTGACAGAGGGCGCCCGAACACAACCTAGTAAGAAACTGGAGTTCAAAGGTACTCCAGACCTAGAACCAGTTACTCCATTATACCAACCCGGTAGATTTGAAGACTCCCAGAAGGGAGCCACTTCACTAACTAATCCAATTTTGCGACCACTACCGCGCCTGGACGCAACGGAAAGAGGACCAACCGGAGCCGAGAGCCCGGCCGTCTTTCCGCGAGCTTCCACAGGTAGGCATTCGGATTACTTCGCACTACCAACAGGTAGGCATTCGGACTTTGTCCAACAACCAGCTCCGACACGGAGACATCTGGACTACGGTCCCACTGACAGAGACTTTGACAAAATCGCCATATCACTCGCCGAGCCCCATCAAGGATCGGCTCATGACACTAGCGCGTACCTTAGAGACATTGAGTTCTACCTCCAGAGAATACCCAATGCTACCGTTGAGGACAAAATCTTTTGATAAAACTAACATCAAGCAGAGATGTTAGTAGCTTCATCGAACGCCAACCCCTGAGGTTCAAGCTGACTTTGATCTCCTTAGTCAGTCCCTCATGGAGGAATTCTCAGACGTTACAACGAATGTGGGACTGACAGCCGCCCTAACAATCAAACAGGCACGGCAAGAGTCACCACAGATATATTATCATCGGCTACGCAAAGCCTACTTTGGTCCACTCAACGAACCAAACATGGAGGAGGATAAAAACTTCAAAACACTCTTTGTGCAAAACCTCCATCCAACTACCAACCATCATCTTGGCGCCGCTGCCTGCCCGCTGACTCAAACCAGCCGCCAACTCCGCGAACTGGCAACAAGGGCATTTACTAAACAGAAGCTGACTCAGACTAAACAGCAAGAGCCAGCCGCTCTGTATACTGTTGATCAGAGTCTAGCGCTCGAAGGAGCACCTACCTCCAAGCCAAGCGGCCCAGGAGCCTACCGCTTTCCAGACAGGAAAGAGGGACCTCGGCCACACAAAGGAGAGCCGGGTCCACACCCGACCTGGCCTGAACGTAAGTTCAAAGACCAGGGCCCTCAATGAGACCTCGGTTCGAAAATAAATTTCAACCAATCCAAACCGTAACCAAGGGGGTCCTATCAAAACCGCGACGACAGGAGAAACCATTATCGCCGGTCCCAAGACCAACGATCATCAGGTAGCCCACCTGTCGAACGACGAAATCATCACGAGGACCGAGCCCTGAAACTCAGACTAATCGCGTGGGAAACCCCACGAGCGACAGTAGTCTGACTACAGAGGAGGCTCGGGCCATAGAACGCATACTCAAACAAATGCGCGAAAAGTCCAAGGACAAGGCTGATCTGTATACGGTGGAGGCCTCTAAGGCCCCGATTCAGAAAAAGTCTCAACCAATCCAAGTTGGCTTAACACGCAACGGAAATACAGAGTCTACTGAAGGGAATGAACATCTCCCAGACCTGTACTTAGGCTCTGACGATCCAGAGCCACTCAATGACATTGTCCAGGACCCTAGCACGGACAACACGGAGGGAAGTGACACAGATCACAAAGACACCACTCCGTCTAGCGCCGTCCTAGTGGTCCAAGCAAATCCAAATGTCGGGCTGTGCCATGACCACGCCACGACTATTGAATGTGAAACACCCTTTCACCAATTTCTAGGCCACCTAACTGAAAAGGGAGTAGCTCGGAAGCTTTATCTCTCTGTCTTGTTAGAAGACCACTTGACGCACGAAGCACTTCTCGACACAGCCGCTGACATCAGCCTAATTTCAGGCAACCTGTTCAGATCACTCCAGGCTATAGCGAGAAGATCCCACAGGGACTTGAAGTCTCACCCGTGCTTTCTGGAAATAAGGCCTTACTCTGATGATCGGACGATCATCAACGAGGTAGCCTTAGTCCAACTGACCATCGGACCCATGACACTGATACACCCAGTGTACGTGTCCCACCTCGACAATGTCCCACTCCTGATTGGAAAAGACGTCCTCAATCGCTTTGAACCACTGATCGACTTCAAGCAGCTGAAGATTTGGGCCCAAGTGCGAGAACCACTTCCAATCTTACTGAATGAATCTCAGTGCTATGCGATTGACAGGGAATCACCAATCGACAGGGTAGCCACCGACACCGCTGGTACAACAACCATGCAACCTCGGTGCGAACCAAAACCCTTTACATTGCGTGACAACTTCCTATGCACGCTGAAGGACCCATTAGCAATGACACCCCAGATCGTCAATGGCATCTCACTGGAAGCAACTCCAGTCGACAATGTCGTTATGGCCTTATGGGCTGACAAATCTGCCATCAGCCAGGAGCTGTTTAACACTCTAACGCGGAAAAACCCGAGTCTGACCTTCGTAAAGAAGCGCACTCGGTTCCCTGCTAACCCCACACCGACTCACGCGTTAACCGCCATCGGTCTATGCTCTGCCATCATACGATGGAACAAAAGAGAACTGACCCACACTTTTGCGATCATCCCCGATCTGCCACACTCAGCGTACATTGGGGCTGATATGCTAGTCAGACTCGACGTACAAGTCGACACTATTAACAACGTTCTCTGGTCACTGACTGGAGTACGTAAGGAATCACCTTCATTGACCGAAGGAAACTTGAAATCGGGTCAAACCATTCCCGATGTGTGTCAGGTAAGTAATGACTGCCATCTCACGATACCGCCGCGTACCATCATGGACATACGTCTGAACGCGTCTACAGGACAACAAGTTAACTCTCCACAAGCGTTCTTCCAACCATCGCCTCTGTTCTTCGAGTTGGGCTTGTCTGTCCAAGCAACACCCCTGGTCGAGCTCGACTCTCGATCAACACACGTGCTAGTGCAGAATCCTACTGCCGATAGCATTCTCGTCCCGAAGGCCACACCTTTGGGTTGGCTAATCGACACAAGATTCCATGACTTCGAACTCAGAGTTCCAGTCATAGGACGCATGCCACCCTCACTCGTGACTGAACAACAGGAGACCGGAGTCGCCTACACGAAGCCTTCCGGAGCAATCGCCATATACCCCTCACTTGTGGTCGATACCGACACTATCTGCAGGGTCGATCTGGCTGATGCTGAGGTAATGGTCGTACAGACAGTCTCCCTGCTCTCCATTGATTCAGATATAGACAAAACCACGTCCCTACCGAGTAACGTCACCACGGACAAATCGGTAACTGTGCAACCAGACTCTAAACCCGAACCGGACTTTGAGTCTCAGTTAGAACAAGCACTAGACTTGGCTGATGCGATAAACAACGCTGAGGAACGGGACCTGATGCGTCAGGTCCTCCTCAAATATCGCACATCATTTGCGACAAACTCGCTGGATTGTGGTTTAACCCACATCCACACGGTACGCATTCCAACAGCTGCGAATGCACCACCAGCTTACGTTCGCCAATACAAAATACCACTGGCGTCTTATGAACCGATACAGGAAATCATAGACGACCTTTTGAATAAAGGCATCATTCGTCCGTGCAACAGTACTTATTCGGCTCCTATCTGGCCAGTACTCAAGCCCAATGGCAAGTGGCGTCTAACAATTGACTACCGTCAATTGAACAAGAGCGTACCACTTTCCAGGTGGCCAATGACACAACTTGGCCAAGAACTGCCCAAAGTACAGGATGCCAAGTACTTCTCCACACTGGACATAGCATCCGGCTTCTGGACCATTCCTGTAGACCCACAGGATCAACACAAACTTGCCTTCACGTTTGCCAATCGGCAATACTCTTTTACAAGATGCCCGTTCGGGTACTTAAATTCCCCAGCCGAATTTAACATCTTCTTGAACAAGGCATGTCCTGACGCCGCTAGCCGCGGAACTCTCATCTACGTCGATGACATTTTAATGCGCACTGCGACACTCCATGCGCATATTAACGAAATCGACCACGTCCTGGAACAGCTCACCATTGCTGGTGCTAAAATCTCTTTGGAGAAATGTCAATGGTGCAGAAAGAAGGTGAACTATGTGGGCCTTCTAGTAGGCGCTGATGGCGTCGAACCACAGGTCAGCCGAATCCAAGGCATTGCCAATCTAAAACCGCCTTCCAACTTGTCAGAACTCCACAGTTTCCTGGGAGTCTGCAATTATTCTCGACAATTCGTCGATGACTATGCGGCATTGGCCAAACCACTGACGGACCTTCTCAAAAAGGACACCGCCTTTGTGTGGGGTCCACAACAAGAGCAGGCAATGCAGGCGCTCAAACACAATCTGTGCAGAGCCCCGTGCCTAGCTTACCCGGACCACACCAAAGTCTTCTACTTAGAGGTAGGCTTCTCAAGCCACAGCCTCAGTTCAGGCCTCTATCAGGTCCATGACACGGATAAGAGAGTGGTGGCCTACGCCAGCAAAACTCTCTCCGGACCCGAGGTCAAGTATACCGACTGTGAAAAAGCCCTCCTAGCCACAGTATGGGCCGTGAAACACTTCGCCCACTACTTAGGAGGCCAAAAGACAATCGTGAACACCAATCACCAACCGGTGACTTTCTTAACCAGTCAAAGACTTAGGGACGGCGTAGTAACTAACGCCCGCGTGGCATCGTGGCTCATGGCTCTCCAAAGTTTCGACGTAGAGATACGCTATGCTCAAAACCACAAGTCGCACTTAGGCATGGAACTCGCTGCATGCCAACAATGCGCAATCGACACGCCCGCCACAGCCTTCCCACTACACGAACACACCTCCACTGTACCAACACGCCATCACTACTTCGATGCTGACGTGTGCCAAGACATGACCACTGCTTATGTCGATGGATGCTCCTTCCACCATGAAGCTCTGGTTCGCGCTGGTGCAGGTGTGGTATGGCTCAATGACAACCCTTATGAGCCACAAAAATTTCAGTTAGGATCTCAATCCTCACAATATGCGGAGATCGCAGCCGTGCTCATAACTCTCCAACTAGCAGTGGCCAAGCAGATCAAACAGCTCGTAATTTGCACAGACTCAAATTACGCACGACTCAGCTTCTCTGCCCACCTGCCATTATGGAAGAGCAATGGCTTTCTCACATCCGCGAAAAAGACGATCAAACACAAAGACCTGTTCGTCGACGGTCTGGTCGAGGACCATGACATGCAGGTGTACTGGAAGAAGGTCAGGGGCCACTCTCGAGCCCCTGGACTGGACAAAGATCTGAACGATCAGGCAGACCTCATGGCAAAACAAGGGGCTCTAGACGGTACGCTCTGGAATTTCCAGCCAGAACCCTCGTACGATCGACCCCTTCCCACCCAACCCACCCATTCTGTCTGTCTGGTTACCCGGTCTAAAGCAAACGCAACCGATGCCTCGGCTCCGGCCCCCGCAGACGCATCGACTTCCTCTCTTTCTTTCGCTGGTTCCGACCTCGTTGCCCTTCAAGCAGCGGACTCGGCAATCCACAAACTGATTCTTTACCTTTCAGACCCGGTGTCTAATCCCATCGTAGACACTGACTTTTCCTCCGACGCATATCTTAAAAAGCTATGGGCGGTGCGCGCTCGACTCCACCTGCGTCATGGCTTGCTTGTCTACGTCTCTGACACCCTCACTTCACCTGCGTTCGTAGTGCCTCAGAGCCTAAGGGGGGTCATGCTAACGCACGCACATGACGCTCCTGTAGCAGGCCACAGAGGTGTTCGCGCAACACACCAGGCACTCCAACAAGTGGCATACTGGCCACATATGCAAATGGACGTGGCAGAATACATCAAAGGCTGCCTAGTATGCTGCCAATTTCAACCGACAAGACCACTCCATCGCACCCTTACAAAGAAGGGGCATTTCTTTTCCGTGGTCTGACCTCCAAATCGATTGGATGGGACCCTGACTAAATCAACAAGGGGCAACAAATACATTCTAATGGTCACCTGTGCCTTCACTAAATGGGTGGAAGGACTTCCAGCCCCAAACGACACGGCACAGACCACGGCCTTTCTACTCATGAACCACGTGTTCTCCAGATTCGGCTTACCCTGTAAGGTCGATTCTGACCGTGGTACTCACTTCACAGCCGAGGTGATGGGACAACTGTGGCAAACCATGGGCGTGAAAGCAAAATTCCACGTCAGCCACCACCCCAGTCCTCAGGCCAAGTAGAAAGAGCAAACCGAACGGTGATCGACATCCTAAAGAAATATGTCGCATCTAATCACCGAGACTGGGACGTCAAACTGCCCTTGGTCCTGATGGCTATCAGAGCCACGCCACACACGGCGACCGGAGTCTCCCCGTTTGAGCTCATGACCGGTAGGCAGATGACGCTTCCCTTACACTTACTGTATCAGCCAGGAGAAGCTAACATCGCTACGGCCTATACCACACACCAGTACATGGCTGATCTCCAAGCACACCTGAGAACCACCTTCGCCTTTGCCCAAGAAAAACTAGGCAAAAGTGTAGAAGGACGTAAGGCCTATTATGACCAAAAGTCATCTAGGGACGAACTACAGGTGGGAGACAAAGTGTGGTACTACATGTTCAGTCAACTCACTGGACAAACAAAAGGTGGTACCAACCGACTGACGCGGAAATTCCTCCCGCGTTGGGCAGGACCGTACACCATTGTCAACAAGCTATCCCCGGTGGTGTATCAGATAAAGATCACCAAAGGGAGAAAGGAACCCACTCTCAAGTGGATACACCGCAACCAGATAAAGTTGCACAAAAACCCCATGGGATCTACAGGGGACGTTCACGCTCCCAAGTAGTCTCAAACAGATCCCTTAATTTGCAGTAACCACTAACAACTAACCTCTAACCCTAATCTCTTAACACCTTTCATTTCTCTTTTTCAGTGGTAACTGTGAGTAATTCAACAACTGTAACTAATAACTCCGGTTTTTACTGTCAATGAAACACTTGCTGAAAAGTCCTCTCTCTTTCACCAGGATGATGTGGACGATACTCCTCCTGATCACCAGCCTTATGGGCATGGGATCACCAGATCTTATAGAGCCCGGACCAACAGCCGGGATCGTTTTAAAGGACCAACCCGGACTGTTGATCACAAACTGTCACCTGCATACCCAAAGGGTTTTTGTCAGGTTAAACCCAAACGACGTGTATCGGAAACACGTCCGAGCCACTCATGGGCTCACCAGTTGGGCCGGCGCTAGCTGGACCACCTCTATTCTTAACCACGCTGAAACTGATATTTCACACATGCTTAACCAGCTTGAGAAATTTACAATTACTCAGGCTGAACTCACTGGAGCTAACCAAAGGTCTAAACGGTTTATAGGAGGACTTCTTGTTGCAGCAGCTGCTGTGGGTACCTTGTTTAACCTCGGGTTGTCCACAGTCAATACGGTTAGCATCTCCACGGTCAAGAGACATGTCTCAGAATTACAGGCTGAAATCCCTGACATCAGAGCGCAGATCATTCAGCAACAACAGCAACTCCAAACAGTAGGGAAAACGTTGAAGGACACTGTGTTGGTGGTAAACACACACAGTGAAGCTCTAAACAAAACCCACCGAGCTGTAGAGTTACTTATGACCCTTTTCCAGGTGGACTACGTACAAGCACAAGTAGTCACCGCACTAATGGATGACATGCTCCGAGACATAAGCTCTTCAGTGGACAGCTTAGCCATGGGAAGAATTCCACCCTACCTTATCCCTCTGTCACTAGTACAATCCCTCCTTGGAACCGCCACTAGAGATCTTGTAACCCCACCCAGGCCCATTTAGCATACACTTTAGGTAGTGCCGTACCCATTTACGTCCAACCCAGAGTTCCGGAAATGGCTTTTATTCTAAATCTGCCTATCATTGAATCCCAGAACATCTATCGCCTTAAAAACGTCGTAGCGTCGGGTCCTGGCACGGAGACACGCACGTTAAAGTGCACACTCCTTCAGTAGTGGCATACCATGATGCCAATCCAGATTTGTACCTGGCCCCTAATCTACGCATGTGCACCCTAACCAAGGACATACACTACCTATGTCCCAGTAAACCCTTTGTTCGGGACAACACCGACGGGATCTGTGGCCTTAAGCCTATGAGCCCGCAAGCCAGATGTCCAACGACAATCACGGCTCGCCACCAAGTTACCGTCACTCAAGCAGAGATCATCAGTAACCGCTGGCTAGTAAACACCCCTCTTCCAGACGGAATGCTGACTTACGATCAGCACGACACCTCATCCCGTGTTAACCTGCCCGACCAAACTTTCTGGGTAGATGTACCCCAAAACGCAATTCTTCACATTGGGGACGTCGCCTTATACCACCTTGACGCTGACCAATACGAGAGTGAAATAGAAATATCAGATTTCTTTTCAACCCATCCTCTCGAATTACACCCTGCTACACTCAATCAAATCCAGTTTGAAGGTAGCAGAACCATTGACATTGCACCCCTTGATAATGTGTTAAAGGAAATAGAGCAAAAACAACAAGCTCCTATTCAACCCATTATGTATGCCTGGTCAACTCCCGACACTGTTCTTGCAGCCACAGTAGGAATAGGTTACTTCATGGCCATCATTATCACCATCGTGCTTCTTAGAAGCGTAAAACGTCTTAAAACCCGTTTAAACCGCTGTACTCAGGGCGTTGCACGAATCGTGCGTCGCCGTCCTGGGAATAGAGAAAACATTGCAGGTAGTCCATTACCCCCTGAAGCCGATGTATTTAACCAAGACCTCTCTGTTTCCGAAGAATCTGAACCAACCCCAGTCATACTGAGGTTGACGGATTCAGTTTAATGTGCTATGTGTTATGTATGTTCAATATAACCAATATATACCTCATGTAACTTTTATGACTACCCCTAAAATGCATGCAATGTCCCTTTAAAGTTATTATCATTTAATGTGTGTTCTTTTATTATCAACAATTTAATAAACTCTAAACCCATTTAAAAATGAAATAACTCTCTTGTTCTTTTATTCCCATTAAGTCCATCTTTTAAATGATAAACTCAATCTACCTCCCTTAGCAGATGACTTAATGACGCCCAAGTAAAAACCCCCTTTTTACACTTAAATATACTTGTTTCCCTAACCATGCTCCCATTAATACACATGTTATAACGCCAAACTCTGTGTCTTTAACGTGTCACTTGCTTCCTGATCCTGGTACTTCAAGGATGGAGTCGGCACAAGACATTGGAACCTGGAAACCTGCCTTTCGCCGAAAGGGGGGACTGTAGTGTCTCTCGTACCAGGAGGAACCGACACCCTTCAGAGTCATGAATAATTTACAACCCTGAACTTTTAAAGACTCTTCGTTTTGTTTATCCAGAACTGAGGAGATTTGATTAGCAGCACCTTGCTAATCTGGCCCAGATGCTCGATGTTGTTCTAAGAAAGTTCACGGAAAAGTGAAACTAAATTAACGACTTTGTTTTCAACACTTCAAAGAACCTGAAGGGGGCTATCTGTTGGCCGACCAGACCCCGGCACCAGAATTGACATTTAAATATACGATTTGTGTATTGAGATGCACCAGACCTGAGAAAGGAATGTCTCTTTGTTTCAGGACTCTACAAGTGATTGAACATTGCCCTCCTTTGGTTGGACAGAGTAATGACTCTGCTTCGAAACTAAGACAATTCTTCGTTCTGTTCCATTTCTGTGTATTAAAGGATTGTTCGTAACTATGCAAACCTCACCATTTTTCCTTTTCAGGATCCAGAGTGATAGCTATATAAAAGAATACTTTCTGCTTCATCCTTACAGCTGGCTGTGTAATAAAATGAATTGTTCTGTTTTCAGGTCAAGCAACGAATAATGTAATATGTGTTTAGTCTTTAAAGATTGGTAACGATATTCCCCATACAGATATGATACAATGCAGAAGCAATACGTTCTTAAAATGTGTTTAAGTTGTTTATTTGATGGGACAGAGAAAGTTTATTAAAAACTCCAAAACTTTCAGTAAACGCCCCTCTTTCCCCAAACCGTGTGAAACACGCCTCTTTTCGGCCAGTAGAAAAGATGGTGCGCGCCGGAAATTCTAGTTTAGCTTCGCTTCTTCTTCATGTTAAACTCGTTTCTGTACTCTTCTCTTTCGCAACGCTTTGCACACTCTTGTTCGCGTAATCTTGTCTACTTTTCTACTAAGTTTTTGTATTTATCGCTTCGTAACTTTTAAGCTTGAAACCACGTAACACAGTCCTGTGTTAAGTGACTTTATTTTTGACGACTCAACGCATTTGATATTTTGTTTTGAAAACTTTTACGGAACTACGTAACCACGCGACGGAAGTGGAAATTTTGTAGTTCTTTAAGTTAAAACGAGTCCGCTAAACAAACAGCCCTCGTTAATCAAGAAAAGACCAGTTTAAGCTTCTTCAACGAACACTTTTTGTTAAAGACTTTATTCTCAACTGCGGGTAAAGTCCACTTTACCCTCGAGGACAATCACAGGACGCCGCTTTGTTGCTAAGGCGCCGCCTTACCAGCTCAACCCGTGCACCGGTGGCGCCTCTATACGGCCGGAAGCCAGCGCGACCCGGGAATTTGAAGCATCCTTTGGACTTTTCGAACCGCACCGCTGGTACCTTTCCACCACATCAGAGTGAGTGAACACTGGGCACAAGCTTGGCGTTATAAAAACCTGTGTGATTAAGTCCAACCGCACATCTTTTCCCTTTTTACGATCTCCAAACAGCCGTCAATAGTCCCTTTTAGCTAAGCCATTTAACTTTCTTCTCTCCGTAAGAACTCCGAGTAATTAATAAAATTCAAAGGAATTAAACTTTCTGTTCCATCAAAGCCATCATAATGTTATAACCTTAACCTGTTAACTGTTAATTTTATGTTCATTCATCATTTATTTTCATCATTCTCATCCTTTGTCAATAATCTTGTTTTATTTTATGTCATTATTATTCATATATTTAATTTTTAATAAAACCCATAAAGACATCCTTGTTTCATGTTTACGTAGATTTGGTCTGAAAACGAGTTAGAATTCATTCCTTCAGTATTGAGACTTATCAAACATAATCAGTTTCCTTAGAACTGTTAAAACTAAGGTGGTGCCCCGAAAGAAATTAATATTTTCATAAACAAAATATTAATTATTAATTTTCATAATTCATAGTCATATTAATTATTCATCAACGAGACCATATTCACTACACTGGAGACATTGAGTCCGAGTGGACCATGTTCTCCACCTCCATTGTCGACGCAGCCACTCGAAGCTGTGGCCGCAAAGTCTCCGGGGCCTGTCGTGGCGGCAATCCCCGAACCCGGTGGTGGACACCGGAAGTAAGGGAGGCCGTCAAGCTGAAGAAGGAGACCTATCGAGTCTGGTTGGCTTGTGGGACTCCTGAGGCAGCTGATAGGTACCGGCAGGCCAAGCGAGCTGCAGCACGGGTGGTTGTGGAGGCAAAAACTCGGGTTTAGGAGGAGTTCGGTGAGGCCATGGAAAAAGACGGTCGGCCTCGAAGAAATTCTGGCAAACCGTCCGGCGCCTCAGGAGGGGGAAGCAGTGCCCTGCCAACACTGTTTACAGTGGAGGTGGGAATCTGCTGACCTCAACTGGGGATATTGTTGGACGGTGGAAGGAATACTTCGAGGATCTCCTCAACCCCACCGTCACGTCTTCCACTGAGGAAGCAGAGGCCGAGGGCTCAGAGGTGGACTCGTCCATTACTCAAGCTGAAATCACTGAGGTAGTTGGGAAGCTCCTCGGTGGCAAGGCACCGGGGGGTGGATGAGGTACGCCCTGAGTACCTCAAGTCTCTGGATGTTGTGGGGCTGTCTTGGCTGACACGCCTCTGCAACATCGCGTGGCGTTTAGGGACAGTACCTCTGGACTGGCAGACTGAGATGGTGTTCCCTCTTTTCAAGAAGGGGGACCGGAGGGTGTGTTCCAACTACAGAGGGTCTACACTCCTCAGCCTCCCCGGGAAAGTCTATGCCAGGGTACTGGAGAGGAGAATGCGGCCGATAGTCGAACCTCAGATCCAGGAGGAACAATGCGGTTTTCGTCCCGGTCGTGGAACACTGGACCAGTTCTATAACCTCTCCAGGGTGCTGGAGGGTTTATGGGAGTTTGCCCAACCCTCCACATGTGCTTTGTGGATCTGGAGAAGGCATTCGACTGTGTCCCTCGCGGTGCCCTGTGGGGGGTGCTCTGGGAGTATGGAGTCCGGGGCCCTTTGCTAAGGGCTGTCCGGTCCCTGTACGACCAGAGCAGGAGTTTGGTTCGCATTGCCGGCAGTAAGTCAGACCTGTTCCCGGTGAATGTTGGACTCCGGCAGGGCTGCCCTTTGTCACCGGTCCTGTTCATTATCTTTATGGACAGGATTTCTAGGCGGAGCCAGGGGCCGGAGGGAGTCTGGTTTGGGGACCACAGGATTTCATCTCTGCTTTTTGCAGATGATGTTGTCCTGTTGGCTCCATCAAGCCAGGACCTTCAATGTTCACTGGGGCGGTTTGCAGCCGAGTGTGAAGCGGCTGGGATGAGGATCAGCACCTCCAAGTCTGAGACCATGGTTCTCAGTCGGAAAAGGGTGGCTTGCCCCCTCCAGGTTGGTGGAGAGCTCCTGCCTCAAGTGGAGGAGTTTAAGTATCGGTGCAGCTTCTGCAGTAATGCGGTCGATATACCGGTCTGTCGTGGTGAAGAAGGAGCTGAGGTGTAAGGCAAAGCTCTCGATTTACCAGTCGATCTACGTTCCTACTCTCACCTATGGTCATGAGCTTTGGGTCATGACCAAAAGAACAAGATCCCGGATACAGGCGGCCGAAATGAGCTTTCTCCGCAGAGTGGCGGGGCGCTCCCTTAGAGATAGGGTGAGGAGCTCGGTCACTCGGGAGGAGCTCAAAGTAGAGCCCCTGCTCCTCCACATCGAGAGGAGCCAGCTGAGGTGGCTTGGGCATCTGTTTCGGATGCCTCCCGGACGCCTCCCTAGGGAGGTGTTCCGGGCATGTCCCACCGGGAGGACACCTCGGGGAAGACCTAGGACACGCTGGAGGGACTATGTCTCTCGGCTGGCCTGGGAACGCCTCGGTATACCCCCAGAAGAGATGGAGGAAGTGTCTGGGGAGAGGGAAGTCTGGGCTTCTCTGCTTAGACTGCTGCCCCGCGACCCGGCCCCGGATAAGCGGTAGAAGATGGATGGATGGATGGATGGATCATATTTCATTTGGTTAATGAGAGAGTTTCTGTTTTTGTTGCAGTCACAGTCAGGTTATCACTCGGACCAGTGAGACGGGTTTGCTAAAAACTAAAAATGTTTGAGAACATAACTGTCATCAATAATTGCAAAACAAAATCTTAATTTTTTGTCTAACCCCATGGCTTACTTAGATATTTGCACGCTTTAATATTACATGGATATCTGATGCTAAGGGGGAGGACCACTTGTCTCGTACCCACCTCTTCCTGTCATAGGCTTTTAAATAGCATTTGGTTTCATCCTTTCATTGCAACAGCTTGTTCTCAGGTGTAACTGGGCGTGTGCCACCAAGCACTCCCAAACAGGGTCTCTCATTCACCTCGCTTCATCAGCCAATCCACGTCAGTCTGGTCTCTCACTTGTTGCCAGTGTTGCCAACTCCTTTGTAAGGAAAGAAGCTGTCCTAAAAGTCACCAGAATTCTCTAAATGACATCAGCGTCTTATTTGCATAATCATAATTGTGATGGGCAATAAAGGAGAGAGGAATAACATTTAAAAAAGATTTGCCAGAAATGGCAGCTTGTTTTGGTCGGGACTAAGCCTTATAACTAAGGTTATAAGGCTTTTCCCTTTAAATATGATTTTGAGTGTGTGTTTTTTGTGGATTGTGGATTTATGCCTAAGTTTACATATTTAATATCCCACATAGTGTGTTTTGAGGGTTACCATTCCCATCATCTACCGCCCCTGTTTTGCCATTACTACACCAGCTCATTGCTTCCTTTGCAGCAAGGTCCCAGGCTCCACGGTCTCATCAAGGTCTTTATCTTCTCACCTTCAATTGCTCTTCATCCCTTCTACTGTCTTCAGTTCAGAGGTTCAGATCCTTGTTTTCCTTGTCAGCTCATTACCTCTCCTACCTGCACTGGATCACCATCATTGGTCTCAGGATTCTCAGGAGGCCACAAGGATTCAACAGCAGACTCTCAACCACTTACCACCTTTGTCCAATTTAGACAGCTAATCCTCATCTTTTCCTCAGCCTCCCATCACATCTTACCCCTGCCTCATTACGACCACCACTGCAATCTTACCTAACCTACAATTCTTACATGCACAACCTCAGAGATTGACCCACACTCTGTTATTGTTCCAATGGGTCTTTTGGAGTATGTTTGTGTTCGGGAGAGTGGGGGGTTGAATACTAACTCCAGGCACAGTGTTTTTGTGCTGGTCCCAAGTCCGGGTAAATGGAGAGGATTGCAAAGCTAAACATTCCTTAGCTACTCATGTGAACTACAGTACTACTGTGGTGACTCCCGGATAGGGATAAGCCAAAAGGCACTTACTTTTTCCTCCAGGAGCTCCCCTCCTGAGGTTTGAGATGGAGGTCAGGTATCTTATTTATCCACTCAGGTTTAAAGGTGACGTCATTATCATTGGATTCAATTTATTGTTAAGTGCATTTATTTTTATGTCCCCCTAGTATTTAAAAGAATATTTAGTTCCAGCAGCGTCTTCATATTCACTCAGATCTACACAATATATCACATTTGCTGCCCCACGAATCCACAAAGAAGTTGGGTGTAGACCTTTTCAGAATAAAGATACTTCAGACTGGGATAAATTATCACCAACTCATAAAGAGCTTTATCATCTATCAGTGCATTCAGGTCTTTCTTATTCATATTCATATATTCATATATATTCATATTAAAACTCATTATATGTGTTTTTCTTTTTTTTGTGTGTGTGTTTTTTTATTTATTATTAATAATTATTACTATTTACATTTACATTTATTCATTTAGCAGACGCTTTTATCCAAAGCGACTTACATTGTTCTACAGTAATTACCAGTGTTACAGTCACTGGAGGCAAGGTGGGTTAAGTGTCTTGCCCAAGGACACAACGACAGTATGAACTGTGGGGAGAGTGGGAATCGAACCACCTACCTTCTGGTTGAAGGACAACTGCCCTACCTACTGAGCTACTGCCGCCTATTATTATTATTAATGTTTACTATTACTGTTTTTGGCCCTTGTCTGATGTCTTGACTGGACACAGAGAGAGTGAGAGGAGTGAGCATATGTGTATTGTTTGTATTGTGTCCAAATGAGCTCTTCTGATAATGTGCAAGACTGCTCTGTCTTTGCCCAGCCTTTTGCAGAGAACAATTCTTAATTTAAGCCTTTTTCTTTAAGATTGTTCCCTGCTCGCTGAAAACCATAAGAGGTGTTCCTTGGATCAGGAATAAAATGACACGCAACTTGGTACTATACAAGACAACACAGTAAAACACATGAGAGAATAAGGCTCACCTATCTCGGGATGGTGGCGTCCCTCCACAGGAACGCTGACTGTCCGTCGCAGCAGCTTGTTCCTGTGGGACTCTGAGCGTCGCTCCCGCATCAGCAGCGGGTGAACCTGCAGACACGCACAAACAATGTCATTACACTGCCTGTGCTTCTGGATTTATGCTTTAAAACTAGTTATGTGATTTTTGAAAATAATATTTGGATTAACTGCCAAGAAGTGGATAAACTTTCTGTGAGGTCAGATACTGGGCCTTACAGCTGGATTTAGGACTGTAAAACACATATCCTAGAAGAGTGAACGGTTTCCCAAATTCAAGTGAAGAAAAGTGACAACAATAAATCACATGACTGATGATCCTGATGTCAACTCAGGATAAACAAAAGGAGGGAGTACCCCATGTTTACTGTGTTTAGAGTAAACATGGAGTACAAATAGGTATGATACAGTATTTGTGTTTGGTCCAAGTGCACTTTGTGTTAAATGGAAATAATATATTCATAATGAGCTCCTTTAGCAGCTACAAGTCTGACCGCAGCCTACAGATTTTCAGAATAAAAGCAATCTGGTTTTCTTCCTACCAGCACTGTGCTTTAGAGTCCTGTACAGCTAAAGGGACAGGTGTTGTGTTTTTTGTCTGCTGTGTGTGTGTTAGACAACATGTTAAATATGATAACAGTGAAAGTCAGAGGTTTTGTGAATTGAGTTTCAGTTTCAGAAAGTGTGTCAGAGGTGTGAGAAATGTGTTTTAAGTGTCTTAACAATTGTGAAAAACTGCTTCATCTTATGCCAAAGCTTTTTGAGAAAGGAAGTGACACACCATGATAGCTGTAAGTTTAGTTTGAGTTTGAGTTTTTAGTACTTCTCTTAGATTCTCATTTTTGATCTGAATGAGAATTCTTGTTCAATCAACAGACTGAAGTTTTAATCAAATTATTTAATTTTACATGACCACAGATCATCAATGTACAGTACATGGACTATTTGTCTATTTGCAAAACAATACAAGAAACATAAACCCCACATTGTACAGCAGTACTGTGATGAGACATTGTTCACATCAAGGACAAACTCAACAACAGCTCAAATGGTTGATATGTCTGGGCTCTCATTCATTGAAGTCAAAATCAACAATAGAAGTTTAAAAAGTTGAAATGGCTGCTAATGGAGTTACGTGTAATCTAGTCAATCACAAACATGGGCTTATTCTATGGGCTATGAATTTTATGGAGTAAGTTGTAAACCAAAAACAGTCTATATGCTCCTTGTCACTGGCACTAAGGGCAGAGCAGGTTATATAGACAAGAGAAAATAAGGCACAGGTAATCAAGTAGCTAATGAAAAGTGTTAAGTTAGGGTACTAAAAAAAGGTTCTCTCAAGAACTATGGGAAAAAAAAATGTTCAAAATATGAAGTCAGCCTCGCATGCGACATCCCTGGTTTTATGTGTGCCTTTAAATAATGATTCAAGTGTCCACTCCCACAGAGATGGACCTGACAAAGTCTGTAAAAATGATAAATTACTAAGAAGTGCTTTTAAGGTCATTGAATCTGGTGGTTGCTGCTCTTGGAGTTGACAGGAGACAAATTAGGCCTAGTTTCCCATCAGTGCCTCATTGTAATTACAAAAAAAAAAAATCTGTACACTATCTACAAACATAAATGAATCATTGTGCTGAGATAAAAGCCGTTTAAACCCTGTATGTGCAGAGTGACCTTTGGAAAACGCCGCAGCTCAGACTGAATGACATTTTGAAAAGTCATGCAGAGGTTCCTCTACCTCCCACTTCAGCCTTACTTACTAACTAAAGCGCAGTGGCTCCGGTGGTAGAGTGGTCGTCCTATAACAGGAAGGTTGGCAGTTCAATTCCTGGTCTCCCTGGTTCATACCAATGTTGTGTCCTTGGGCAAGACACTTAACCCACCTCACGTCCAGTGCGTAGGTGGTGGTTGGAGAAGGCTGTGAACACCTTGTATGGCAGCCCCCACCTCTGTCTGCCCCAGGGGTGAATGGAAGCATCATGTAAAGCACTATATAAATGCACATCATTTACAGCAAGCTCGGCAAGACTAGACTAGGGCTAGACCAGCTGAGGGTTTAAGCTTTATGGCAGTATCCGTTTGAACTCCTATATATTATATATGTATATATATATATATATATATATATATATATATATATATATATATATATATATATATATATATATATATATATATATATATACATATATATATATATATATATATATATATATATATACATATATATATATATATATATATATATATATATATATATATATATATATATATATATATATATATATATATATGTTTATACTTTATATTTATAAAATACTTAATAATTTGCTGCCATTTCTTTGTTCAGTTCAATTGTTATTGTGATACTGGGATATAGAAATAAAACTGAATTGAAAAATCCACACAGCTTATGTTCTTAAGCTTATGAAAGGGTATTTTTTTTTCTCCCTCAGTGTTTGTAGTTGTAGTGCCCCCTCAGGTGAGGACTTGTTTTTCAGTGGTTTTGGCTCTTTGACAGACAGCAGAGTGAAAAGAACCAGGCCAACTGAAACTGTAGCAGTTCTTCAGTCCACAGAACTTAAGCTGTGAAACCACCATCCATGAACTACACTGAAGCTTTCACGTGTAGAACAGCTCCGTTATCTTCAGCAGCGTGTATGGAGAGTGTGGCCTGCTGCTGTCAGTCTGAGGCGGTACATTAGAAAGCAGTGCAGTGTGGACAGATGACTGAAGGACAGAGCATTGGCTGATGGTTCTAACTCTGTCACCTCTGATTAACATGAGAGGAGAGCAGGAACCACTAGTAGCATGCCTCCTCCCCCTACAGGCAGTCAGGGATAAGGCAGCTGATAAGGAGCACTGAGGGAAACATGACATTGGCAGCCACTGAGAGTGAGCGTTCTCCTGCTACTGCACTGTGATGTCCATTAGTCTGGATATCGTAGATACTGTCTATTATTCCTGTATATCCATTAAAATAACCAAATGTTCAAGCAGCTTAGCTGCATGTTGCAAAGTCTTGGTCGTTGAAATAGAATATGAAATAAAATTAGGCTTTGTCCTAGAGTTTAGAAACAGCTGGGATGTAAGGCTGGGCTGTGTATTAGAGATGGAAGTGTGCAGGTGCCAGGCTAGATAGATACTGTATATGTGCTATAAAATGGATGAAACCTGTTTTCCATATTTGGAAAAAATTTACTCTCCAACCTTCCAACAGTGTGTGTATTTTGTTTGGGTTAAAAATGGAGTCCAGTGTGCAGAGGAAACAAAAAAAATAACTTAAGACTCTACTCCGCTGGCACACTCCGTACAGGTTCTATGACCAAAAGGGTTCACAAGTGTACACTGTACTATTTTGGGGACCACATTGGCCTATGGTTCCAGATGTGTGATCCAGTTTTGAAAAAATGGTTGATTAGACAAACTTATTCTTGTAAAAGCACGGTTTTAAACATAGTCTGCATCGTACCACTCTAGTTTTGTGAATGATAAGATTTATTTACTACATTGCAATAAACACAGGCAACTTCCACACATGCAGCATTATGAATGTATGGTAAGCTGCATATAATCCAGAAACTGTCTTTTTACTGCAGCAGTATACAGTTTTAAGCCAGACTCCCACATCACTGCTCACCAGGGGTTTCTATCTTCTTTATATTACTTATTGGCAATGATTAAAGCTCATATAGAAACTTTACTGGTTACTGAACCAAACTGTGCAGTACTGAGCTGACCTGTACCGTACCACACAGTTCTAGATGTAAGACACAAAATGGAGACCAGTAGTTATAGATAATTTTAATGACATGGCAGTAGTACAAATTTGTAGAGTAGGTGCCTCGTTGGTTCACCTGGTAGAGTGTGGAGGGACCCAGGTTCAATTTTGACTTTGGTCTGTTTCTTCCAGGGCATTACCTCTTTCTCTCTCTGATCCCTGTTATCTGTTTATGAACTGTCTCTGTCCAATAAAGACAAAAGCCTCAAAGCTCAAAGATATGTTAGAAAAAGCCCAAATTAGATGTCATCTTAAGGCAAGTGAAGAGAATAACAGAAGGGTGCGTTTGAGTCCAGCTGATATAAAAATGAGCAGGTGCAACATAACGATAACTCCAAATCTTAGTTACTGAAACAAAGATAATCTTGCTTTTTGACAAAGCTGCAAAGGCATCTTGCATAGGGTTGGATGCCTTTGGGTATAATTGGAGGAGTGAGTGTGAGGTGACTGACAGGCATAAATATTTAAGGCCTCTCTGTCACCGTGGTGACGCCTCACTGGCTGGATTAGACAGAGCCAGTGCTGGACTAACTGAACTGGAGCTACAGATCTGAGATCGGCAGCAACCTTCTGACTGACGTGGGCTCCACACGAAGTGACACATGTGCACTGCAACAGAGCAGGTTTCAACTGGACACTTTGTCCAATAGATTAATAAAAGTTAAACAACTTCTTTGACATTAGTTAAATGTATAGAATTAATTTACTTACAAAATGACTTTTATGAAGCTTTTACAATTTTCTGAAAGGTTCTGAATGGTTTAATGTCTTTATTTTCTATGTATTTTGGCTCATTCTGGGCCGTGTTAACCCCACATGAATTAGCACTTCAAAGACACATTACTAGAGTGAGGATTGTGGATTGTAGGATTGTTTTTGGAGCTCAGTAGTTCTAAAATCCTGTGAACAGCCTTGAAAGTATAGTCTACACTCAGCATAAACCTCAGGGAATGAATGAAATCAAGTAAAATGCAGACAAACAAATAAATGTTCCAGCTTGTCTCAGAAACAATGCTCTTATAAAAGTTATAAAGCAGAGGAATAGTACCCTCTCCTGGACTGGAATAAAATACACATGTGCGCATATTTACTTATGAAGTATTTAGGAATATGGATGTTAGTCGGGGGAATATGAAGTCACACATGTGTATTATATGTTTTTAGACTGAGAATAAGTCATCACGTTTGTAAAAGCTGTCAGAGGTAAAATCACTGCTTGGTGGAGTCGGGCAGTTGGAGCAAAAACATATTATTGCTGGTGTCAAACAATTAACTATCCTCCCCTCCATCCATGCACACTGATGCAATTTCTGTGAGTCAATATTTCATGTTCAATGACTTAGTAAATAACACAACATAACATTAATCAATTGTGAGAAGCTCTAATGTGATATTTTTATACATTGTCTTTATAGTCTTAATATTAACAGTTGTATTATTTAATAATTTGAACAAATAACTAATACTTACAGTAAACATGAACATGTTTAAGTTTTTAAACTGTAAATGTGGTTTTACAAGGTAAGTATGCATAGTATATTATGTAGAAATATAGCAACTAAAGTAAGTTTAACAGTGTTCAAGCTCTTTAGCTCCTCCTACATTCAGTAAAGACAACTGAAAGTTTTTATGTGTACTCTTCATATTTAAATATTTTTTGTTCTTCATATGTATTTTAAATTTTAACAAAATAGATTTAGAGTTAATCTGCAACATCGTGCAATCAACAAATCAAGAGACTGTCATCATTTAGGTTCAGAGAGAAGTGCTGGTGCTGTAAAACTGTAGTACTGAAAAATAGCAACCATAGGACAATACAAATACCAGTAAATAGCTACTGAACAGTTTGTTAGTTATTATAAATACCTTTTTAATGACCGGATTGGCAGACATGCTTATATAAAGTCAATTTCTCCAAACTAGGATTCCACTGGCAATGTTTATATTGATGTTAATGTGTTCACTATCCATAAGAAGCCTATATACATGACACTTAATTATGAAGACAAATTAACTTTATATACTTTTATTAACTTTTTATGAAAGCAGATGAAGGAACAACTTCAAAACGTCTAAATGTTGGAATTGAAACGGATATACTACAGATGTTTCTTAAATATGTTGAATAAGATCTGGAATATCATAATAATAATGTCCAGAAGTGTGATCTCAGCTTACCTCTTCCTGGTCCAACATGTAAAACTGATTTCCGGGGCTCACTCGTACACGGGGGTTCCAGCGCTCGTGGGGCGGGCGTTCTCGTGAGGGGCGGTCGTAAACAGGGCGCTCGTGCACGGCTCGGCTGTAGGGCGGTCGGTCGAAGGAGGGGTGGCTGTGGGCAGAGTGGTCGTACGAAGGAGCGTGGAAGGAGTGGACGTGGGAGCGGTGATGAGGGTGATGGTAGGAGGGGGGCACGGCACACCTTGCATCTGGAGGAGGACAAGGAAGAGGGGGTGAACAGAAGGACTTTGGGAAGTGGGGGTGGGGGGATGCAGTTTACTATAAGAAGAGAGGGTCTACTATCTTAACTCAATTTACATGGTTGATACTCTTCACACACATGGTTAACACGGGTCTCATACAGAGACAACCTTTGACTGGATCCATCATTCTTCCACCAAAGAAAAACTCATGTCCACGATGGGAAGAGATTTTGTGTCCATTCCTGATTGTCAAAATTAAGTCAATAAAAACTTTAGTGGAAAAACGTGTGTTTTCAAAACATGTCAATGCTGCAAACACGACTGAAGGAAGAGTGAGGATCTGATGGAAGTGTGGAAACATGACAAAATCAAGCATCATTGTGTGGATGAAAAAGGGATTCATTTGAAAATTTGCTGCATCAATTAAAACAAATAAATACAGTACGGCACAAATTTTACTGTCTCTATACACACACACACACACAGATGTGTTTATATACTGTATGTACTGGGGCCCCCACAGTCAGTGGACAAAAAGCTTCCTGTAGTTTCATTATCAGTTATTATTTCTCTAATAATGTGCCATATGACCCTACATTTGTCCTGTAGATATTTGGGTTCTGGATAAAACAGAGATTGCAGAATGGAGTCAGTGCTGCGTCTTCTCTCTGAGTCTAAATCTCTACTCTGTACAAAGTCACACCTCTGCAGTCTTCAGTGAGGTACAGCAGAGTGTGAGTCATCCTGAACCAGCAGGCCCCACTTTGGCCCCGGGGCCTCCTCAGAGCCCCTAAGCAATCTGAACTATTCTACTCAGTCAAGACCAATTAAGGATCAGAGCCCACGTTTGTGAGCCACTTTTTGAAAAACCCCAGAGGACAGTGATTGGTTAGAGTCATGTGAGAGAACCTTGGTCTATTGTCCATTTGATCAGTTTCTTTTGAACCAGTTTATTTTTTTTTTAAACCTATACGAGACACAACACAAACAGAAGATGAGCAGAAACAAGAGCAGTACAGTTCATTTTACTCAGGTACACATGAAAGTATCTGTCAGTAAATGTGCTGTTTTTTGCAGATAGATTACTCAAGTAAATTTGCTTGTGTAAATATACCTACTTGGTATGCAGAAAGTATTCTTTTTTCCGTTTCAATCGTAAACTGTAACACTGATACTGGACACTGGTCGGACACAACAGTAAGTGTTGCTTCTATTCCTCCCATCTGATTCTCTCAGGCCTCTTTTTTACAGTCCTGAGCCCTTCACAAAAAAGAGTGCACCGTATGGGTGACTGGTCAGTGTGAGTCAGCCCTGTCATTACCGCAGCACGACAGGCTTAATGCTGATTTATACACATCGCTAACTTCCAAAACAAAGCTAAAAATAGAGCAGGCAATCTCCTTGAGCCGCCAGAGGCAGATGAAGTACTCTTGTAAGCACGGCTGACCACAGCATCTTCCTCTGGACAAACCACGGCCTCCAGAGCTCAGCTGCGCCTCTGTCACACAACTCTGACTTTAAACAAAAGCTTCTTTAACACCACTTTTAGCCACAAATAGAGTTTGTATGGTCATATATGTAAAGGCTTATCACTGTTGTAGAGTGTTGGGTCTTGCTACAATCATTCAATTAATAGAAATCCTTTAAAGATACTTCAGTGTCCCCACAAGTTTGCACCAGTACTTTATATCACATGCAAAATGCATCATGGTGCTGCACGTTTTACCATGATACACTGTCCACAATAACAATAATATCATGACACAGTGATTCTGCATTGTCACAATAACAGTGTAACCAGGTCAACGTTTCTCCAGCTCAAAAAACGATCACCTAAATCATTATTGGCCGATACCAATCTCCGATTGTGGTGTGTATTTAATTATGTACGTTTATAAACTATCTATTCTAATTAAAAAAAAATACTATTTTAAATAGGAATTATTAGAGGGTGGTAAAACTTAAAGGTACTGAACTGACAATGTTTTCTTTTCTTTATTTACTTTTTTTATTTTGTCCGGCAAGTACATTTTGCTTACAATAACCACAGGCAACAAAATGCTGAACAAAAAAACAAATAACTTGTGTCTTATTCTGGCTACATCCAATTATCCAACATCAGGCCTCAGCTGTACAGAACTGAACTTTAAATGAATGAACACATAACAGGCACAAACTGAAGTGCTACATAAACCAGAAAAGGAAATAGAATATAGACTTCACAAACTAATGTAACATTAATTTCACATTTTTTTCTTCAAGAATATGAGCATCTCTGCATTTTTAGGAAAACCTTTTTCTCATCTACAATATTTCCTGCTGTGCTAAAAAGCTGCTCACTAGCAACACTTCCAGCCAATCAACAATCACACCATATACTGTATATATTTAGTCATTATCGGCCGAACATGGTGGCCGATCAATCAGTGCACCCCTACTAAAAACAGTTCTAAAATCAGAGCCTTTGTGTCTTTGAATAATCCCAGTATAAAAATGCACCAACAATAACCTTTCAAAAACACACTTTTTCTCACCTGTTTATTAACGACAACTGTAATTCAGCTGTTCATGTTGTACATAATTATGTTCATTTAGTCTATACTATTGTAAATGTACCTTAATTCTTTGCCTTAACCTTTGTGTCATTTTTGTAAAGCACATTGAGTTACTTTATTATAAAATGTGCTCTTTAAAAACATTTTCTTCTTCTTCATTTATAATAAAATTTGTATTTCTTTGAAAATGTTGTAAACTGAAAGCCCTAGTTTGACAAAAAAGTGGATTTTGGGTATCAGTTCTGAGCATTTTAGTGTCATTTTAATTTACCTCTATCACACACTCTTTTGTACTTCCACTTTTATATCCACAACAGCCCCTTTCTACTTTTAAAGATTATTACACAATCTATGCTACTATGTAATATATATATTACAAAATCATCATTACCATGTATTGTCTCCCTCTCACCTCTAAATCATGGTGTAACAGAATTACACTGCAGTGAGTAGACTCAATATCAACGTATTAACAATGATAAAACATCTAATCTGAGCAACAGTGTGTTGAGTATGGCAGATGGCAGGTTTAAGTGATACTTTTTCTGAATGAGTACCATCTCATGAGATATTTGTCTCTCCAAGTACCTCCTACTCCTCTGTTTTATATTAAAGTCATATACGGTAAGGAGTATAATACAGGGATATTTGTGTAAGAACACTAAGAGTACTAAATAGGCTGTAGTGTACACCGACCATTTTTATTTTTAATATTCAAATCACTCTCCAGACTTCATCTTCCACTGACTGATTGTAAAGTCTTATTGCAGTCGTTCTGTCCTGCAGCTCACTGATCTCAGACGTCCACTGGCTGCTCTCTGTTGTATAATATATATATATATATATTGGACCTACTGTAATTAGGTTAAACAGGCTCTGATGACACTGTTGTTGGGACAACCATGAAACTAAAAACACAGACATGTGCAGAGCTGGAGTCAGATGGTGCACATGTTACAGGGTTCTGACTGACAAGGACTTTGACAGGAGCTGTCAAGTGTCAGCCCTGAGGGTCACAGAGGTCATTTACTGAAGCAGCAGAGGAGTCATGCCCTAAGCCTCAGCCACTGCCAAGAATATTGTCACCATTGCATTAAATAAGTTTGCAGATTTCTGCCCAGTTGAGTTGTGAAGTTAATGAACCAGAAGTTAGAATAATTGTAATTTTGGTCAGAGTTTTAAGGCACTGTTGCATTGGGCATTACAAACTCTCTACCATTGTTATTTCAGGAGGAACTTACCTCAGATAAAAGCAAACTATGAAAATTAGCTGTTAGCTAGCTTATACCTGGTGCAGCAGTGTCATTATTCTTTCTCATATACTGCTGCAAAAAAGTGGAACTCACAACCCGTTGAGCTTAAAACTTGTACCAACTACCACACTTAGTTTATTGTGTATATCTTTTAAGGGCAAATGATGTCAATGAATTAGTATTTGTGTAATTTTAGTGAGAATCAATATTAATAATATTAACTGTAATATTGATAAAAAGGAAACCAGGGGTAGTGGGTGACTGGAGGCTCATCAAGTTGCTTTGGGCCTGAGGCTGGGTAAATCCTTAAGTCTGGACAATGACCAGTTAATTGCAGGGCTAACACTTAGAGACATACAACCTTTTAGTGTCAATGTCGTTCAACCTGAGCAGTTTTAGACTCAAAAAAGGTTGTGTGCTCTGACCCATGATCTTCTTGCTTTGAAGCAGTAGCGCTAACCATTCTGCCGTGCCCTCTATGTGTGCAGCCTATAGGGCTGTATACTGTAGTGACACAATCAATGCCATTTCCCATATGCGTTTTCAACTTTGACTATGACAAAGTGAAAATTTAAATATCACAAGTTGTTTAGCACGTCAGATGGTATCCTGATATTGTGCAGCCGGACTTGTTTCATAAATCTTGGACATAGTACAGGAGTGAGTGCAGTGCTGTGGCAGACAGAAGACAAAAGAAGCAGTCCCACTAAGCACACATGTATGACATATGCCCGTGGCTAATTGGGAGATTCAGAATATTTCCCAATGGGTCAGGATGAGGACCCGGTAAGGTGGCTGAACATTGAGTGAGGCTGCTCACCCTTTGAACTTTCAAACTGTTGCTTTTGCTGGCACTTAGCTTGCCTATAAAAAGTAGGCAGGAATATAAAACTAGAAGGCAGATAGTGGTCATATGCAGGTATTTTTAAACAACCTTTGATCTTGATTGTTTCTGTTTGAAAGCCTTAGAGGTCTGTAATGTTGGGGCCACTCACAATGTCCAGCTAAAATATTATAACATCATCTTAAATTTTCTGGTGGAGGACCCCTAGACCCTCCAGCTGTTCAGTCTCACATACTTCTGTCTGACTACACGCCCAAAACTGTTAACATCCTTCTTTTGGTGACTTTTGCACTTCTCTAATGAGCTGCTCAGCCTCTTCATCTCTGACACTGAATATTGTAGTGAGCTATTGTTTTGGGGTTTTTACTATATTTGTAAGATTGCTTTACTTTAATACATTATATATAGTGCTTTATTACGGTCTATGATTGTAAATGATTTGGAATGAATTTGAGGGACAGTGCACATTTTGACCAGAATGTTTATTACAGATGGGTGTTACATTTTGTTGAAAGTCAATACAGAAATCTTAAAGGTGTATAGTATAAAATTTAGATTAAAACTGAATAAAACATTTAATCAGCCCAAAATAATACACTTTGCCTTGTCCATTTAAAAAAAAAAAAAACATGTAAAGCTCCATAGAACCCAGTCGAATTACTTCCTGTTTCTATAACCGCCCAGAGAAGAAAAACTGAGCTCTGCTGGAGGACATTAATGTCATTTTTTTAAGTGAAATCTCCATCAGACCTATTTTCAGTGAGTTTATTTACAGACATTAGGAGAAGTGTGAGATGGGGAACTGCAATCTGCACATTTACCAACAGATGTCATGAAAATGTTTCATAAATAACTGCTCAGTACAAATAACAATGGAATTAAAACTTAGCTTTTTAGAAGTTTGGAACCCCGCACAGCACCATGTAAACTCATCTTACATAACTCACATTGTGTTTCGATCTGTAGTTTTCTGGGCTTTGCTCCATGTTAGGTGGTGTGTGTGTTCTGCATGTGTGTGTGTGTCCCAGCAGAGAGGGTACCTCACCTATCGCTTCCCCATTGCTTCCCCAAGTCTCCACATGGCGTCAGTGTTGCTGCGCTGCTCTAACGCCCCCACCTCCAGCTCACAGGAAACAAGGTTACAGCCCAAGAGATGTCACTTCCGAAACACCCACTCCCGCTCGCTTGCACTCGCTCCCTCACGCCCCCGGCCTATCGCCATGACAACCAAGAAAAGAATAGAATAGAAGTGAGCGTTAAAGAGACCACATCACAGAAGGTAGAGGTAGAAAAGGGGCTAGAATGGGGAAGAAAGGGGGGAGAAGGGAGCAATTGAGGCAACAGCAGGACAGAGAGAGTGAGAAAGAGGAGGTGAGTGGGTGAAGGGATGGATGAAGAGCAGAGGGAGAAGAGGAAGTGTGGACGGATGGATAAAGAAGAGAGCAGCGAGTGAACAAGCAGCGAGGAAGGAAAGAAGGAAGGAGACACTTTTTTGGAAATAGGGAGCCCACATCTTGTTCCCATAGCAACACAGCCATCCATGAAACAGACCTCCCTCTTCCTCCGTGGCTCTGTCCCTCCCCTTCTCTCCATCACTCAAAATAATATATATATATATATATATATATATATATATATAAAAACACACACACACACACAGTATATACAGTATATACATATATAAATATATACATATATACATATACATACACACAGTATATATAGACACTCATATGTACATAATATATAGTATGTGCACACACCTGAGCGGCTCACAGTGGGCCACAGTCTGTCCTGCTCTGGTGCGGTGCTAATCTGAACACCCACACAAGGAGTGTATGCACACACTCCTTGTCATGTTTGCAATAAATACAAAACAATGAGACACAACTTAGAGACTATTCAATTGTATAAGAATAATTATGACAAAGGCTGTTGCAGTTTATGTATATAACATAAACAACATGTCGGCACTTGTATACATTTAGTGTGGTCATGCCAAGGGCAAAAACTGTGGGCTGACAGTGACATGGGTAACAGTATTCTATGATAGAATGTCTGAAAAGCTTGCTCCTCTTTAGTTTATTTATGCCAACATGCTGCCTCAGCTCAATGTTGTTAGCAGGCTAACAACCCCCCAATACTATTTAGACAAAGTTAGACTCTCGTCCTCAAACTGGATCGCTGATGTTTTGCTAACCGGAGTTACCTGATTGTCTGTTACACAAAACCATTTGGACACATTCTGTTGGACACAATTTTTAATAGATTGTTTGCATCTGGAGACATGTTCATGACTGTAATGGAGAGATGAGGACCATTTGTGAGCTTTACCTACCTGGATGTTTCTTACCTATGTCAGTATCATTGTAACTTGCACATTGCCACTGAATTAAATAAATATTAATGTGAACTAAAGGTGCATAAACTTGATAAAAAATATAAAAATAAAATGATAAGGGATGAATGACTGAATGAATGAATGAGGGAACACATGCATACAGAAAGTAGATAATGGAATGATGATTTTACTTTTGATGTGTCAGTCTCTTCTTGGGCATAGTATATGACATTATCTGCAGCTACTGTGTTAAAACACACATGAGATGGATTTGTTTAAATACATATATTGAATATAAAAACGCACATTTACATCCCCGCGTCACAGACACTAGAGGCAATGTCGGGTTCAGTGTCTTACCTAAGGACACTTCAGCACTCACTAAATTCACATGCAGACCTTCCTCCAACTATGCTGTTAGCACGATTAAACCCTCTCAGCAGGAGTTCTCCCTCTCGTCCACGTTTACAGCAGCAGAGAGAACGATGTACTGTTGCCCCAGTGCTCCTCTCAGACTAATGCTGTATTGATTTAACAGCAATAAGCACTTGTTAGTAAGAAGAGAAAAATCTAAAGTTAAACCTGACTCCGGTTTGATTAGCTCAATAATCATCAAGTCTTTAATAATTATGTGGTAATAATTGTACTAAGACTATCGTCTTTTTTTTAATTTTTTTACAACATGATGGAGCAAAATAATGGACAGACAAGAGCCAGAGGCAGTGTGACCCTATATATGTGTCCTTGATGGTCTAAAAATGAGTGAGTATGTCTCTAAATACTGCTCTTCATGTTTTTAGGTTATACATATGTGGGTCTCTGTTCAACTCTTAATATATTTAGTTTTTATTTCAGAGTAAGGTGTTTACAACAGTTTGAACTGCTCAGACTCTGGTTATAATCGCACTAAGGCAATCATTTTCTCTACCTGCAGGTAAACATACTGGGTGTAAACAGAAGGCACTGGAATCAAACCGCCAACCTTCTTGTGATTGAGAAACCCTCACATAGAAGCAGGAAAGACACAAGCCATAAGAGGGACTGCAACTACAGACTCTGTGTGTGTGTGTGTGTGTGTGTGTGTGTGTGTGTGTGTGTGTTAGTGTGTGTGTGTGTGTGTGTGTGTGTTAGTGTGTGTGTGTGTGTGTGTGTGTGTGTGTGTGTGTGTGTGTGTGTGTGTGTGTGTGTGTGTGTGTGTGTGTGTGTGTGTGTGTGTGTGTGTGTGTGTGTGTGTGTGTGTGTTAGTGTGTGTGTGTGTGTGTGTGTGTGTGTGTGTGTGTGTTAGTGTGTGTGTGTGTGTGTGTGTGTGTGTGTGTGTTAGTGTGTCCCTACTCTCCCACTCAGCAGCACTCACTCCCACTGCTCACTCTGCACTGCTCTGTCTACATCTACTGCACTGGTGCATCATGGGATTTCAGTCTCTCATCAGCATTGAACATTTCACACAAAAATAGTTTGTATGTTCTGTACAAAACCACACTTCAATCACATTCACTTTTTATGAATGACATAAACATTGACAAAAACCAAAGTGGTCAGAAGCTGAAGAAAATGACAATGTACAATATACAGCATGAATCGACAGTATATGGTGTCATTAAAATATTCCCATCAACTGTCAATCTAAGAAATCATTTATCAGGAGGCTGTGCAAGACTCAAATTATATGCATTTGAACGTATAATTCATAAAATCTAATGATTCATATCACTATGTTTGATGTATCTGAACTGCAGTTTTTCTTCTGTCTGACCCATAACCAGTATGGAATAGGATTACTGGATATGATGTGGACAATAGGACTGTGATATTTAAACACTGGTCAGACTGATGTTAAACTTTTCAACTGATTTAATATTTTAAGAAGAAGATTAAAGAAAATATTGTGATCTTTGGAAAGTATAGATAATGCCCTCAGTTTAGTTCGCAATGCACTGATAAATGCTGCCCAATACAGTGTAGTCCAGTATTTGTACATTTTCTTCATATTGTATATTATTATATCATTTTGAGACCATATTGCCCACCTTTAAACAACATATTTTTAAGCTCATGGCTCAGTAAAGAATAGACTGATATGCCTGATTCAGAGGAGCTCTCAGCAACACTGATCCGTTATGTCCTCAGACTGAAAATTAAAATGACAGCGGTGATGGTGCTGTGTCCTCATGTCACCTCAGAGTAAACAGATTTTTGAACGGTTGATTATGACTGATGAGCACCTGTTGCACTATTCTAACACACTGCCCCCTCCTGTGTCTGCTGTGTGGGGTTCTCCGAGGCCGAGGGCTCGGACCTGACAGGTTCACGTCTCACTTTGGTCTCAAAGACAACTTAAAGTGGCCTTAAAGCCATCCCAAAAGAGATTATTCTAGTCCTTGTCCTGGATCCACAGATAGACTGGAACTGTGTCATTATAAAAACACAGCTCTAAAGCTTAATCGTCACTGCACTGTTTGACAGACAGGACCAGTTCATTCTAAATGTGCTCTGTGCAATTAATGTATTCCTTCCAGATGTTTAAATAACATTAGTGCAACAGTGGTGTCTCAATAGTTCCTTGGATTAAAAACAAATGCACTGCTTCTGAAGTTGATAGATGTCTACACAGGCCTGGGTTTAAATGTGGTGTTGCCACACTGAGCTGGGCAAACACAACAGCAGCAAAGGTTTTATATGCATTATCAAAAATCATGTTTTCAAAAGTCTGTTGTGTATTGTCAAATAAGATTGTGTCCAGGGATGCATTTGTTAAGTAGAAGCAGCAGAGGAGGAATATTTACCACTGGGAATTAGAGTTGAATTTAGCATTTAGAACAATGACTGAATGATGTCTGTTCTGTTCCACAGCAGCACTGGATACAAACATCAGCATCAGTAAAGACAGCAGGCACTAACACCACTTATGCCCTCTGCCCTCGTTTGAACAGTACATTGTAAATCCCGTCTTACTCACTGACAGCACTGACCACAGATATCCTTCACTTCAGCAGGGACACACTGGCTATATTGGACGCTGCCAGTTTTGTCTGTAAGCCCCAGTGACTTCCATCGAGTGTCATTTACAGAAACATAAGAGTCACTAGTGCCTTCTCCTCAAGAGGAAAAAATGTTGTATGAACACATTATATTCATTTTTATATTCAGAAATCAGTGATTCACAGGGATCTGTCTGACGGTCTGAAGGGCATGCTCTTGTATTTTGACCTACAGTCACAGCTCCAAAAGACTGTGGCAGGTGAATTAATGTGAGATTTCGTACTCATCTCAAGTGTCCAGTGTATGGAAGCAACAGCTGCTATGGTTTCCTGCACTAGTCCCTACAGTAAAGTAAACAAAAACAAAATCTGAATTTACATTATCTGTAATTTGGTGGTGAAGCCTGAATGTTAACTGACAGATTCTCTCAATGCTAGTGTTCCCAAAATGCACTTTAAAGAGGTAGTGAAAAGCAATGATCTCTAGAACACTGAGCTCAACTATAGAGGTCCTTATGGTCCCAAAGTCCTTATATTTTACTTTAGCAAACAGCTTACATAGCCGTACTTACATAGTAAGATAAAAGACAAAAGACAGATTTTTATGACATAAAACACAAAGCGACTGGCAGAAGACTCGTGCCTGAGCACAGGTCAGGTGTGTATAGGTAAGCAAAGCAGAGTGCGTCCTCGTTCTGGATGGATTTACATTTTGAAAAACTAGTGACAACTAGGTTGCCGCCATAACAGGCACCTTAGACTTTATGGCCACAGCTCCGAGTGGCCGAGATGACAATGGAGGTGGAGAACATGGTGCACTCAGATTCAATGTCTCCAGCCTCCCTCGTGATCTGGCCAAAGTTCTGCCAGAAGTGGGAGTTGAATATCTTTCTGACAGGGGAACGTTCCCAACAGACCCTCACAGTACGTTTGAGTCTGTCCAGCTTTCTCCCCCGCCATCGGATCAAACTCACCACCAGGTGGTGATCAGTTGACAGCTCCGCCCCTCTCTTCACCTGAGTGTCAAAGACATACACTACAAAATACTACAAAGACTACAAAGTTGATCATCCACCTCCGGCCTAGGGTTTCCTGGTGCCACGTCCACTGGTGGACACACTTATGCTTGAACATGGTGTTCGTTATGGACAAACTGTGACTAGCACAGAAGTCCAATAACAGAACACCACTCGGGTTCAGATCACTCCAAATAACTTTGTCCCAGAAGTTCTGAGGCTTGTCTCTGAGCTGTTTGACGTATTGTAAGTGGGATGCTTTGTGGCATTTACGTATTAATGGCTTTCTTCTGGCGACTTGACCGTGCCTCCTTATTGTGCATCTTGAAACAACCACACCACCTTTTTTTCAGAGAGTTCTGTATTTCAACCCACAAAGTTATTTGTGGGTTTTTCTTTGCATCCTAACCAGTTGTGGCTAAAATTTTGGTTGGTCTACCTGACCTTGGTTTGGTTTCAACAGAATTCCTCATTTTCCTCTTCTTTATTTGAGTTTGAACACTGCTGATTAGCATTCTCAATTCCTTAGATATCTTTTTATATCCCTATCCTACTTCACAAATTCCTTTGCTTTCCCATGACTCAGAATACAGAAACATCAGTGCAGCACTGGATGAGAGATGCAAGGGTCTGTCAGGAGCCCAGAAACTCATTGACCTTTTATACACACACTGATTACAAGCAAACGGATCACAGGTGAAGATGGGTACCTTTAGTAGCCATTCAAACTGTTTGTGTCAACCTCTGCGCATGTTATCCGGACAAAATCATGTATGTAAACTTTTGATCAGGGATATTTGGGTAGTTCCTGTTGTCATTATGATTTAAAAAGAGTAAACACACTTGTCTGACAATAAATGGCTTTACCCAACCACTAACTGATTAAAAAAGTTTTTTGTGTTAATCATATTCTCTGAAAAATGGCCTAAAAATCTAATTCTGCCAGGGTACATAAACTTAAGAGCACAACTGTATTTCTCAAATAGACTGCTTCAATTCCCTCAAATACATGAGTGTTGTCAGGCCTCAGACGGTCATTGACTCTGTACTTTCCTGCTCCAGGAGCAAATGCACCAGACTCTACCTCAGAAAGCCCACAGTGGCTTGTCCACCTGTGCCAGGTGGAAGTGGCAAAACAACCATACATCAGAATATGAGCTTTTTGTCAAGCGGAAGATTGGGCACAAAGAGTTTATTTGGCTAAATTAATGTAGGACTGGAAGGACTTGAGCGTCAGATGTATCTTTTGTATTTATCATACAATTAGTCAAGCAGAACACAATAATTGTTTTCCCGTTTACAGTTTTTTGTGATGTAGGCCAAGTAGGCCAAGAGATGCTTCTGAGAAGTGGCTTTCTGGGATCACATGACTGATCAAGCTAACAGCAGTCAAACTGTAGTACTGGCAGAACCAGCTCACTACAAGTATCATCAGTTCCACTGACACCTATACTGCTACCACGGCAACCAAGACTCACACATCAACTTCATACATACAGTGGCAAATATTGGAACAAATATATGTTTTTATGCTGGGCAAGTTAACGCGTTATTATTGCGTTAACGCATTAATGAATTACCGACCGACAATTATTTTATTGCTCGTTAACATCGGCCAATTAATATTGTGAAAGGTGTTTGTCTGAAGAACATTCTTAGGATCACAAGGAATGACTGTACGTATGAGCCGTCCTCATGACGCACCATCTCAAGAAGAATACACGAGTTGTATGAAAAGGAGAGGACTACAAAAGCAACAACATTACAACGTGCACCAACTGTTGCCCTCACCAGAGACTACTGGACATCGCTAGGCAACCCAATTAGCTTTCGGAGTTACAGTGCATTATTTTGATGAACAGCGGAAACTGCACTCACATGCTCTGACTGTAATAAAAACACAAGTGAGACATATATATTGTTAACGTTGTTATAATGTTATGATTGAGGCTCTGGACATAACTTGTTTTTCTATAACAAACTAAACAAAATATTAATGCCCTGGCAGGGGCAAATATTTTAGTTTTAATATTTAATTTGATTACATTAATGTTTAAGTTGAGATTTATAAGAAATATTTCAACTGCTACTAACTTTAAACTGCTGTAAAATGGTAAATGGCATGCATTTATATAGTGCTTTCCTGCACCCTTCTCGGGCACCCAAAGTGCTTTACATCGTGCTTCCACTCACCCCATTCACACACATCCACTCCTGGGGCAGACAGAGAGGGGGGCTGCCACGCAAACGGCGCTCAACCTTCTCCTACCACCACCAAACACACCTCCACAGTCACACACAGTCATACACCAGTGCTACAGACACTGGAGGCAAGGTGGGTTAAGTGTCTTGCCCAAGGACACAACAACAGTATGAACTGTGGGGAGAGCGGGAATCTACCACTGAGCCACTGCCGCCCTGTAAAAAGAACCTTATTAGTTTAAATTGTTTGCAAACCAAATGTTATTGCACTTTTGTTCATATAGCAGTACTTTCAAAATAAATGTATGCAATACACAGATTTTTAATTCATTATTAAAAATTTTTTGTATAATGCAATTAATCACGATTAATCGCAGAACTTTGTGCGATTAATCACGATTAAACGCTTTGCCAGTACTAGTTTTTATATATGTCGGTAAGGATATTAATGTTCAATATTAATGTTTTAAATGAAGACAACAATAAACATAACAATTACAAATATTAGCATTTGTGAATGTTAGGACATTGCAGTGGGAGACAGACTTTACTTCCACAAACATAAACCCCTGGTAACTTCTGAGTACTTTTGTTTCCCCAGTAATATGTCCTTTTCCTTTTAAGTAGCCACAAAGAGTCCATAAGATGGCAGGTCACTTAATTGAAAAAGACATCACACCATTTCATCTACAGCTGTAGATTATTTAGGCAGTGAAGCCTAAAAATAACCTTTACATTCAACAGTTGTCCAGACAGAAAATTATGAAATCATTGCAGTCCATTAGTGTCACAGCATTATTGGTATTGAAGAGAATGTACGTATTTGTGACCACTCGCTTTAGGCACAAATAAATTTGTGAAAAACAAAACCAAAGAACCTATAAGAACCAGACCTTATGGTGGGATGATTGTGCTGATATATGTTTGATGTAGTGTGCATAGTAACAAAATTATAGTTTAATCCTGTGTTTAGTTTTTGTTTTACTGTTGATTTTATTAGCTTGACCTGAAATCTATTGCACATAATATTGGGGGTAGGGCAAACCGGAGGATACCGGAGCAGAAATGGGAAGAAGACGCAAACTCCAAACAGAAAGGCCCTGTCCTGGATGGGAGTCGAACCCAGGACCTTCTTGATGTGTAATGCTTTATACAATGCCGTGCCACATATCGCAAAAAGACCGCCCCATTTTAGATAAAGAGTTACAGATTTGTCCGTATTGTGCTTAATCAAAGTAGTTGTCAATGGCTGATAAAAGATTTTTATTTTTGAATAGTCAGTTGTTAGTTTTAGCTCTAGAATTAGTTGTGTATGCATTTTTAGTTTGTCACAAATCATTTGTTCCATTAATAAATTATGGCACACACAAATCTTGATACAACCACATAAATCTTGATACACACACAAAATCTTGATACGCACACACAATCTTGATACACACACACAATCTTGATACGCACACATCAATCTTTATACGCACACACAATCTTGATACGCACACACAATCTTGATACGCACACATAAATCTTGATACGCACACATAAATCTTTAACCATACAAACAAATCTTGATATAAACAGACAAATCTTGATACAAACACACAAATCTTAATAGGCACACACAAATCTTGGTACATTCACACAAACCTTTTTATGCACACATAAATTTTGATACAAACACACAAATCTTGTTTTGCACACATAAATCTTGTTACGCACACATAAATCTTGATACAAACACACAAATCTTGTTTTGCACACATAAATCTTGTTACGCACACATAAATCTTGATACAAACACACAAATCTTGTTACGCACACATAAATCTTGATACAAACACACAAATCTTGTTACGCAGACATAAATCTTGATACAAACTCACAAATCTTGTTACGCACACATAAATCTTGATACAAACACACAAATCTTGTTACGCACACATAAATCTTGATACAAACACACAAATCTTGTTACGCACACATAAATCTTGATACAAACACACAAACCTTGATACATACACACAAATCTTAATAGGCACACACAAATCTTGTTACGCACACATAAATCTTGTTACGCACACACAAATCTTAATAGGCACACACAAATCTTGTTACGCACACATAAATCTTGTTACGCACACATAAATCTTGTTACGCACACATAAATCTTGTTACGCACACATAAATCTTGTTACGCACACATAAATCTTGATACACACACCAAATATCTAGATACATACCTAATCTTATTATGACACAAAGCTTAATAAACACACACATATATTGATACACATACCAAATCTTTAGACCTATCATATTTTAATTTAAGCAGATTTTCTATTTTTTTCTTGTGATTGTTCTTCTCTCACTGTGCTCCAGAGGAGAGAGCAAAGCAGACAGAAGGCCAGTGTGCTGAAATGTACCTCATGATTTTTTACTATAGGTTTTTAATTATTATGTAGTTATTTTGTAAACTTTAGGCTCTGTAGCTTTAATGTTGTTGTAAGAGCAACAAGAGCAGGTTTGCAGCAGCAGTCTGTGAATTAACTCATAGATTATTAACAATTTAAGTGGCAAAGTCGCAGAATTGTGACATGTGGCACGTTGTTGAGAGTACAAATTGTGAGTCAAGAACATGTGCAACAAAGCAGTGGTTCCATTGGCTGCAGACTCTGACTCCAGGGGAGAACATTTACCTTCTGGCATGTAAGTCTTGTAAGCGCATTGAGTCTATGCTTTTCGTAAGAAATGTGCTATATTAATAAACTTTATTATTATTATTTTCAACCAAGAGAGAGGTGCACGTGACATAGTGGTTAGCACTCCTGCTTCACTGCAAGAAGGTTGTGAGTTCAAACCCCGGCCAATTCAAACCTCCTTGGCCAACTCTAGCCTTTCTGTGAGGAGTCTGCTCATTGTCCAGAGTGTACCCCACCTGGGGCCCAAAGTTGCTGGGATAGGCTCAAGTCAACCAACAGCCAGAGTGAAGGTGCCAGTGGAGCCCTATTGTTCCAATTTCTGACTGAGGAGGGGGCAGAGAGATTTGGGTTTGGGAGAAGAAAAAGGCGAGTGAGAGGCAGAGGCAGAGGCTATAGCCTATCCCTGAAGATGAGGGCTAGGAACACATAAGAGATCGGGTTATACAGGGGAATCCCAGCCTGTCACTTGGACGCCTCTCAGAGCAAGAGCCCCAGAGCAGCAGAATATGTCTTCTTATTCCGGAGAGGGTGCCTGTCATTGGGACGCCTCACAGTGCAGAGGCCCTGAGGTCCAGAGCAAAACACATTATTTTAGCCCGCAGAGTGGGCCTCACAACAGGCAGTCTTCTCCAACACCAATGGCACTCACTCAACCAGGACAGGGTCCATGGACACCACTCTGCCACCCTTCTCTAGGCGAGGCTTTCTCACCCACTCGCCACTGCTACTCCTCCCAGCTTTTTTCCACATGCTGTCCATAAAAGGTCAAAGAAAGAGAAGAAGATTTTTGACCTTTTATTTTCTTCACTATTTTACTGATGCTAGCACCACATGGAGGAGCTAGAGACCAGCAAAAAACCTTGGTGCCTAAAGCGATAAACTGATAGCCCGGAGTGATAACAATCCTACATAACACCAGGTAATTGCAGAGCTAACATACTGTTACTTAAACAGTAATTAAATAAATTAATTAAAATTAATTAATTAAATAAAATTTGAATGTCTCTGAAACCGAGAGCATCTACAGTATAAACAAAGTTGTTAGTGAGGCGTGACCCTAACCGTTAAAATTCATCAAATAACAATTGCTATGACTTTGGTAACAAAATGCTTATCATAGCCTAGAAAGCAAAAGAAAAAATAACTAAAAGATGGCAAATGGTTTAGCTAATACAAGCTCCAAATTGTAGGCTTCTCCATGAAATAAAGATTAACTGATGATCTGGGTGTTTTACATTACATGTCTTGACATTGATTGCTGTGGGGTACCTGGCGCTATCAATAGCCCAGTTCAGGAGCAACCCTTTGAGCTGCTGTGTTTGTCCACGAGATAATGTTCTTGTTCATACTTCACTCTCATTCACTCTGGGACATTTAGCAAGTAAGTAAGTAAACTTTATTTATATAGCAGCTTTCACCAATAGAAATTACAAAGTACTTTATAAAGTGCAATGATTTAAATAAAAGAACAATAAAACAGATAAAAAATAAAACATAAAAGATTCACCAGTTTTCTTAAACATGCATGAAGGTGGACGGTGGGAGGACCTTCTGACTCCAGAAAAGAAAAGACAATCCTTACTGTAACATTCACCCACAGGTCTGGTTTCCAGTTTGCAAACTGGATATATTAAAGCATAATAAATCTACCAAACATTTATATATAACAGCTTCAGTGTATTGTTATAATCGTCAGTGATTCGCACTGATCCGGTTGTTCTTAAATGCACCTGACTACAGCCTGCCATTTCTAATTGTATAAGTGAGAATAAACAGGGTAAAGACCACATAAGTGTGCAGTGACATCCCGCATGTCTTCCCCTTCTATAAATATCTATTTGATTCAGTTGGTAGTAGTGAGCAAGAAGCCTTTCTAAAAGGCAAATGTAATATAAAATGTAGATTATGTAACATTTGTCCCTTGCTCATATTGTGAGTATTGTATTCCTCAGAAGGACTGGGTCTTGGTTGTGGTAACGTGCCTGAGAGCAGTAAATGCTCTGATCCTGTGTGGGCATGACTGAATACAGGCTAAATTTACCTGCTGCTTTTGCCTGAGCTGCTAACCTTTATGAGCTCCTCTTCTGTAGTAAAACACTGAGCTGCTCTCACTCGAACAGTACAGAGTGAGCACACGGCACATAGAACACACACATCAAAAAAAAAAAAACATGGGGCGCACGATGCACACAAGAAAACAACTACAGCCATACACTGCAGTGAAAGTAAAGGCCCGTACACACCAGGACGATTATCGGCGCGTGTTATTCGCCAGCATTTTTCAACGCGTTTTCTGTGTTCACACCCAAGCGATTTTCGCTGACGATGAGTCGAGTGAACATGCAAATTCATTCCCTGACATTAGATGCCGCTTAATGTAAAACAGAAATACCCCGGTACACAAGGTGGCGCTACACAACTTTACACTTCTGACACTCGCTTTTCACTCAGAAGAAGAGAGCAAGTAATTTTTGTAATTGATGTCGCGTTTGTCATAAAGTTCTTTGTGTTCCAACACCAACGAGAACAAAAACTCTACATTCATCTTGCCTTGCATCTTCTTCGTCTTATTTCTTCCCGGCAGTGTAGACGCTACTTGGCGTATATCTTCTTCGCCGTTAAGTATGTGTGCTCGGCAAGACCGAAGTTGTGTTTTACTGTAACTTCAGAAGCTCCAGACACGTGAGCAAAAGCGCTAATCTCATTGGTCGTATAGTTTTTGATGCAGCGCGTCAAACCAAAAAAAACAAACCCAAAGTGTTTTTTAAAAACTGACGCTTTTTTTACGCATGCCGTTTTTCGCGTCGGTGTGAACACTCACATTGGCACCCATTGTTTAGTCACGAGGCGTTAAACGGCGGCGAATATATATTTAGCAATAGTTTGCTCTGCTTCAGCCTCATTCATTCAGAGAAAACTTAATAAAATTTTGAGTAAAAAGCAGGTCTTAGAAAAAAAAAATTGACAATTATCTCGATGAACAATTATCCTGTTGATAAAAACTTGGTGCGAACAATTAATCTTTACTGTTTTCATCGCGATAAGTGATGTAATTGTACATTGTCCACCACTAATTGTGACGTTGACATAAATATCCTCAGCCTTAATGCAAAATTGTGCAGTTAGATTCCTGCTCTCCCTCACCGTTCATACTGTCATTGTGTCCTTGGACAAGAAACCTAACCCCCTTGCCTCCAGTGGTGTTGCAGCTGTAACACTGGTAAATGGAAGCTAAAGGTAAGTTGTTTTGGATTAAAGTGTCTACTAAATGTAAATGTAATGCTTCTCCTCCACTGGTCAAAAGCTCAAATTTTACACAATGCCCCTTTACAACCAGCTATTTTAATGTAAAACTTTGTTTGTGGTGCTTTGAAATCTATTATGTCACTGAACCTCATGGGTAATACATGCTTCTGTTGGCTGACTGTCATGACGGCTGGTGTGGTTCAAAGAGCATTAAGCATAAAATCCTTCTTCAACATATTATGTAACTATAAGGCATATTCACACTATGAAGAAGGGGCAATTACTACTGAGGTTTATAACTTAAAGGTAGTTTGTTAAAGTGCTCACCCTGGTCAGCACAATTAGATTGGACTTCTGCATACTCCACCGCTTCCTCGTTCACACTAGAGCCAGCTGATCAAACCCAGGCCTCAAACTGCTCCAGACCTGGACATGAAACTGGGGCTGTGCCCGAATCAACACACTAATCACTATATAGTATATATTATTCTTGGTGTATATAAGTGGTGTCCAAATGTCTAGTGACTGAAATAAAGTGCACTCAAAGTTTTCCACAATGCATTAGTAAAAGTAGTGAGCAGCAATGAGCAGCGATGCTCACTAGATAGTCAAAATACACCATAATGCTTGCTAATTCTCAGAGTAGGGCTAATTATAATATACAATCAATGGAGGAGAGCATTGCAACTGTGAAATGTCTTTAAACTGAACACAACAAGTTTGAATGAAACAAGTTTGACTTTTTGTGAAACATAAACTTTTGTAATTATTAATCATTAATAAACTGTTACAATGTAAGAAGCACAATGTCCGTCTGCACAAAGAGAGCCCTACAGTGCCACACAGACAACAAGACAAGTTATATGACTGACTTGGTGGCTTATTATGACTTTGAATGTTGCTTTTGAGGTATACTTCTACCTTTTTGTCTGCTGTTGTTACATTGTCTTATTATGTGGATAAAGCATTTGTGAATTTGTGAATAAGCATCTATTAATGAGCAAGTGTGCTCAAACTCACCTCTTCCAAACTGTGCCAGAGCCCAGGAGGTGTGTCAGGTTTATAAACCGTATTTAAGGGAATTATCATGCGTTTACAGACTCAACACAACGATTGTGTCATGTGACCAGACATTTTAGAGAATGCAAACTACTGATTAAAGACCAAGTGGACAAAACTATTCTTATTCTATATTCTATTATTATTCTAGTTCTGCCTCTACTACACCTGAAACAATTGGAACAGCAACATTTGACAGGAAGATTGGGAGGTGATATGGAGAGTTTTCAGATGAACAGGCAATAATATGGGAAGAATGGGTGATTTGAGTTTTAGTTCAAAAAATGTACCAATAAGTAATTCTTCCTGAGTTAAAGTTGTTGCTATTTTAAGGTGCATTTATGTTGCTTATTTTCCAAACACGAGGCAAAAATGTATTTAAAATGATTTGATGATTATGATATGATGATTTTTTTGGAACGCAAAAATTACATACATTTTCTTCAGGCCTCAAACCAAATCACCATTTTCACAAAACACCAAAGTGATGTTTTGTTTCAGAATACACTTTTTTTCAACTGTAAGTTAATTCTCACAAACCAATCCAAAGGCGAGCTACTCTCTCCACAAATTTAGTATAGTCTTTTCAGGCTTTGCACTAGAATTGAATTATCCTCCCACCCAGAGAGCAGAATCCAGCACCCGGGCTCTTTACAGCCCCCAGACTCCTCTGCATCACAGCTGACTGTCTTTGTGAGAGGGGAAGAAGGAGCAAGGCTTTTAGAGTCTGTAAATGACAGCACAATTCTCCAAAAGATTCTGTTGCATTTTGGCCAATTGTTCACATAAGCGCTGCATTCTCACATCCCCTTGAATCATTTCATTTTTCAACCTGCTGCATTAGTGTGTAAACTGTCCTCATCTCCAGATACTAATATATTATTAGTATTAGATGTGTGTGTATATATATATATATATATTTATATATATATATATATATATATATATATATATATATATATATATATATATATATATATATAGATAGATAGATAGATAGATAGATAGATAGATAGATAGATAGATAGATAGATAGATAGATAGATAGATAGATAGATAGATATAGATCTACACTGAGGCTCTTATTTTATTCTATTTTGAACATTTTCTAAAGAATGTATATACAAATAAATATTTATTCATTCATTTTGAATTCTGCTTATTGTCGTTAGGGGTCACAGATAACTGAGCCTATCCCAGAAACTTTTGGACTGAGGCGTGGTACACCTTGGACAATGGTGAGTTGGTCGCAGGGCTAACACTCGGGGCTGATCTGTTCTGATCAAAACTCAGGTATCAGACAGAGATGAAATCTCATTAAGGGTCCGATTTTCAGGGCAAAGTGGAATAACGAGGCAGAACTTGAGCTGGAGCAGGTATAAAGAGGAATGACTTGAGCAGGAGCAGGTATAAAGAGGCAGGAGTTGAGCTGGAGCAGGTATAAAGAGGCAGGAGTTGAGATGGAGCAAGTATAAAAAGGCAGGAGGTGAGATGGGAGGCAGTAGTTGAGATGAGCAGGTATAAAGAGGCAGGAGTTGAGATGGAGCAGGTATAAAAAGGAATGACTTGAGCAGGAGCAGGTATAAAGAGGCAGGAGTTGAGATGGAGCAGGTATAAAGAGGCAGGAGTTGAGATGAGCAGGTATAAAGAGGAATGACTTGAGCAGGAGCAGGTATAAAGAGGCAGGAGTTGAGATGGAGCAGGTATAAAGAGGCAGGAGTTGAGATGGAGCAGGTATAAAGAGGCAGGAGTTGAGATGGAGCAGGTATAAAGAGGCAGGAGTTGAGATGGAGCAGGTATAAAGAGGCAGGAGTTGAGATGGAGCAGGTATAAAGAGGCAGGAGTTGAGATGGAGCAGGTATAAAGAGGCAGGAGTTGAGATGGAGCAGGTATAAAAAGGAATGACTTGAGCAGGAGCAGGTATAAAGAGGCAGGAGTTGAGATGGAGCAGGTATAAAGAGGCAGGAGTTGAGATGGAGCAGGTATAAAGAGGCAGGAGGTGAGATGAGCAGGTATAAAGAGGCAGAACTTGAGATGGAGCAGGTATAAAGAGGCAGGAGTTGAGATGAGCAGGTATAAAGAGGAATGACTTGAGCAGGAGCAGGTATAAAGAGGCAGGAGTTGAGATGGAGCAGGTATAAAGAGGCAGGAGTTGAGATGGAGCAGGTATAAAGAGGCAGGAGTTGAGATGAGACGGTATAAAGAGGCAGGAGTTGAGATGGAGCAGGTATAAAGAGGAATGACTTGAGCTGGAGCAGGTATAAAGAGGCAGGAGTTGAGATGAGCAGGTATAAAGAGGCAGGAGTTGAGATGAGCAGGTATAAAGAGGCAGGAGTTGAGATGGAGCAGGTATAAATGACGCAGGACTTTAGATGGAGCAGGTATAAATAGGCAGGACATAATAAAATTTATTTATCTTCTATTTTTATACCAGAACATGTGAACAATAATAATACAAATATGCGTGGTGATAACTTTACATCCAAATTGAATTTAGATCTGCATCAGTCCATGGTCCTGCACCTAAATTCATCTGCAATGGGCTATAAAGAACAAACACACTGCTGTTGACTTGTGCTTTTAGCTGCATCGGGCACAAAATAGCAAATATACAACCGTCTTGATCGCCACCAGGCCTGCGCTGCAAGATATGACCCATAGAGACGGGCTCAAAGTGCTCAGTGGGTAGAGCGATTGTCCTTCAACCGGAAGGTAGTCGGTTCGATTCCCACTCTCCCCACAGCTCATACTGTCGTTGTTTGCAAGACACTTAACCCATCTTGCCTCCAGTGACTGTAACACTGGTCATTACTGTAGAACAATGTAAGTTGCTTTAGATAAAAGCGTCAGCTAAATGAATAAATGTAAATGTAAATAGATAAAAATAGATGTAAATAGTATATATATGCATGTCTTTTTAAAGTCTATACGCTATGATATTTATCAATTTGCAATGACAATGGATTATTGTTACTTCTTATTGGCATCATCCTTAGAGAACTGCCCAGAGAAGGACAGTGTGAAGCATGTTAATACGTTCTGCTGAAGCACATCATTAATTATATCTTAATATAAGTAGACATAGTGTTTTGTTGTCTTAGGGACTGAGGAACAACCCTTACAATCATGTTAAGCAGCTGTTGGCATCTTATGGCTCTTGCTTTGTGAATATAAGCACTGCATTTATTGTCTAGATTGCATCAAAGACAAGCAGAACTTTTTGCATTTAATAATGAGTCCCAAAAATGTCAGAAATTGTATCTATGAATTTAATGTTTAAAAAAAACCTACGGATAATCCGATAAATAGTTTGTTTACTGCAGCAGCACCTCCAGACTTACGCTGTTACACACCAGGACTTCACTTCTTTAAATCATTATTTGCAACAAATCCAAGTTTCTAAAAGTCTGCTACAAATATGGCAACAAAAGAAACATAACTTTTGTTGCCCTTGTCTGACATCAGTGTTTATGTAGTAATGTGGTGCTCTTCTGGGCCTAGCACAGTGGAAACAGGTTACCTGTACCAAATTGACACAACCTGTACTGTTCTAGTGATTGAGGGTTGTGAAACTAGGGAATGATTTCTGGCACAACCATAGACATGTCTATCCTAATACACCATCAACCTTCAAATAAACCTTCAAAAGTTTTTACTCATAACACAAATTTTTATTGCCATATCACAAACCACTGCCACAAAGAATGAAGACTCCGAATGAAAAACCCTAATGCACAGGCTCCATGAATGTTGCGCCTGCAGTACAGTAATAGGCTAACAGATGATGTTCTTGGCAGTGGCTGAGTAATGGAGGGGTGTAAGACAGTCCCTTATGTCACATGGGAAAAGGAGAGCGAGAAGAACGAAGAGGAGGAAGAGGGAGGTGTGCTGCAGTGGATCTAAGCTGCGCTGTCTCTTTAACCAGAGCCATGCTGAGCTGCTGTGTCAAACTCCTGTAAAACTGACAGTGGCCAAGCAGCGCTCAGCAGCCAAGAGCCGGAGCCAGTGTGTCCATGTGCAGTGAAGATACAGCCGGGGTAGATCTGTGGTGGTGTACGTCTGTGAGCATGTGAGTGTGGGTGGTTACACGTGGGGGGGTCGCAGCACAGAAGAAAACGGCAGAGAAAAGAAGTGTTAGTTTGAGAGAGCGAATGAGCAAAGATAGAAGGCCTGTGTGCTGCTGCCTCCCACTAACTGCCTGTTCATGAGAGCCGCTACTTGGCGTGACTGCAAATGTCTCGCTTGCTCCTTCAGCCTGCTGTACTCACTCCTCAATACGGGTACTTGTGCTGGTGCTACTCAGGTGTCCTGTGGATCTACAGCCGGACGCAGATCACTGTCACTGGCTAAAGTCAGCCATCTTATACCACATATTTCATTTTTACCCATTGAGTCACCGTGCTGCAATAAATATCTCACTGTGTTACATAATGGTTTGGAGCTGTAATGTATAGAGGCAGAAGCAGCAGCAAGGATGTGGGAGCAGCGACTTATAGCTACATCTGAGAAAGGGGTGTAGCTGTAATATAAGTATGTATATATATATATATATATATATATATATATATATATATATATATATATACTGTATATCCTGAATAATCAGAGTAGATAATCAACTGTTTATTTGACTCCCTCCTTCACACTGCCTGCATTTACATTTTAGACAAGGCTTAAAATATAAATATGAAAAATACTGACAAGAATCTCTGACTTGATTTATATGGTAATCTATAGTCCAGTGGTCAAGAGAGCTCACCTCACTGCACATATTTATAAAACCTTGTTATCAGTCTCACAAAACATGCTCTGCGACCCAACAACACAGATTAAAACACAGACAAGCTGCAAACAGCCATAGCATACGCAAAACCATTTACATTAATGACAAGTTAATAACTTATTTAGGGATATTGCATAGAAACTATAATAAATATATACAGATGGTTAAATTTAAGTGACAAAAGGCCTTATAATGAATTAATGAATAACAAAATTTAAAAAGGCATTATGTTTATGTGTTAGTCTGCAGTGTTATTTATGTTTTCATGTGTTGGTTTGTAGTGTGTTGTGAAATTGATGATGTTTTTAAATATCTGTATCTATTTGTATGCATTTTTGCAAACTAAATATTAAATGATATTGGAAAAGGACTTAACTTAATATCTTTAATACCTTAAATATCAAGGATTTTAAACAGAGCAAATACAACAGTTTTCTTTTGAGTGAGAAATGTGAGAAAAAAAACTTTTCACCACCTAATATCTTTTTGTAACAGGAATTGTCTATTGGCTTTATTATCAAGGATTTCAGCCCTAATCAGGTCTTTGGTTTATCACATGCTCACTTTCAGAAAAAAAATACTCCTCCCATTAGTTTACACTGATGTCAACAAGAATGTAACGGAAACTAAAAAAACAGCGAAAGCGTATATTCAGTGCTGTTTTTTTTACAGAGAAACAACGCAAAAAAAAAACCTAAAATAAAGAAAATGGACGCAAGATGTGGATAAATGTTGGCAATGCATTCACACAATGTTTAACAAGGAGAAGATAATTGTAGGATCACATGAGTCTGACACTGAACTCAGAAATAGAGTTGAAGGTCAGCTCTAAACGTGAATTCGATGTAATGAACAAAGTTCGGCACGTTCCCATTGGCTGAAAAAAATATTGTATAATGCTGCTTTAATTGGCAGCATTATTCGTAGAATACTAATATAAAATAAAATACTGTGAGATGGCATCGTATCAAGAAGAAATGTCAAAGTTGTTAAATTTGTGATTAAAGTAGTATTAAGGAGGTTTAAGAAATTTCTAAACACGAGCGACACATCAGGTTGTTATTGGCAGTTGCAGCCTGCTTACTCGTACTCGTCACACAAGCTCATCAACAACAGGCAAAGACTGCAAGCACACGTCGAGGCACAATGTTTACAGAGCTAAGAAAAAGTACAAATCTGCAAGTTTTGTACTTTATATTTACTTATTATCATCAGTAAAATAATTGAACCACTGCAAATAGTTTCAGTACTGTCTCAGGGTGGACTCAATGTGGACTCAGTGTGGATTCAGTGTGGATTCAGTGTGGGATCAGTGTGGAGTCAGTGTGGATTCAGTGTAGATTCAGTGTGGACTCAGTGTGGATTCAGTGTAGGGTCAGTGTGGACTCAGGGTGGACTCAGTGTGGACTCAGTGTGGACTCAGTGTGGATTCAGTGTGGACTCAGTGTAGATTCAGTGTGGACTCAGTGTGGATTCAGTGTGGACTCAGTGTGGACTCAGTGTAGATTCAGTGTGGACTCAGTGTGGATTCAGTGTAGGGTCAGTGTGGACTCAGGGTGGACTCAGGGTGGACTCAGTGTGGATTCAGGGTGGATTCAGTGTGGACTCAGTGTGGACTCAGTGTGGACTCAGTGTGGACTCAGTGTGGACTCAGGGTGGATTCAGGGTGGATTCAGTGTGGACTCAGGGTGGACTCAGGGTGGACTCAGTGTGGATTCAGTGTGGACTCAGGGTGGATTCAGGGTGGATTCAGTGTGGACTCAGTGTGGACTCAGTGTGGACTCAGGGTGGATTCAGGGTGGATTCAGTGTGGACTCAGGGTGGACTCAGGGTGGACTCAGTGTGGATTCAGTGTGGACTCAGTGTGGACTCAGTGTGGACTCAGTGTGGACTCAGTGTGGATTCAGGGTGGATTCAGTGTGGACTCAGGGTGGACTCAGGGTGGACTCAGTGTGGATTCAGGGTGGACTCAGGGTGGACTGAGTGTGGATTCAGGGTGGATTCAGTGTGGACTCAGTGTGGATTCAGTGTGGATTCAGTGTGGACTCAGGGTGGACTCAGTGTGGACTCAGTGTGGATTAAGTGTGGATTCAGTGTGGGGTCAGTGTGTGGTCAGTGTAAAATCAGTGTGTACTCATTGTGGACTCAGGATGGACTCTGTGTGGATTCAGTGTGGGGTCAGTGTGGACTCAGTGTTGACTCATGCTGGACTCAGTGTGGATTCAGTGTGGGGTCAGTGTGGATTCAGTGTGGATTCAGTGTGGGGTCAGTGTGGACTCAGTGTGGACTCAGTGTGGATTCAGTGTGGATTCAGTGTGGATTCAGTGTGGGGTCAGTGTGGACTCAGTGTGGACTCAGTGTGGATTCAGTGTGGATTCAGTGTAGGGTCAGAGTGGACTCAGTGTGGATTCAGTGTAGGGTCAGTGTGGACTTAGGGTGGACTCAGTGTGGACTCAGGGTGGACTCAGTGTGGACTCAGGGTGGACTCAGTGTGGATTCAGTGTAGATTCAGTGTGGATTCAGTGTGGATTCAGTGTGGACTCAGTGTGGACTCAGGGTGGACTCAGGGTGGACTCAGTGTGGATTCAGTGTGGACTCAGTGTGGACTCAGTGTGGACTCAGTGTGGACTCAGTGTGGACTCAGGGTGGACTCAGTGTGGATTCAGTGTGGATTCAGTGTGGACTCAGTGTGGATTCAGTGTAGGGTCAGTGTGGACTCAGGGTGGACTCAGTGTGGACTCAGTGTGGACTCAGTGTGGACTTAGTGTGGACTCAGGGTGGACTCAGTGTGGACTCAGTGTGGATTCAGTGTGGGATCAGTGTGGAGTCAGTGTGGATTCAGTGTAGATTCAGTGTGGACTCAGGGTGGACTCAGTGTGGATTCAGTGTGGACTCAGTGTGGACTCAGTGTAGATTCAGTGTGGACTCAGTGGGGATTCAGTGTGGACTCAGTGTGGATCCAGTGTAGGGTCAGTGTGGACTCAGTGTGGATTCAGTGTAGGGTCAGTGTGGACTTAGGGTGGACTCAGTGTGGATTCAGTGTGGATTCAGTGTGGATTCAGTGTGGATTTAGTGTGGGATCAGTGTGGAGTCAGTGTGGATTCAGTGTGGATTCAGTGTGGATTCAGTGTAGATTCAGTGTGGACTCAGTGTGGATTCAGTGTAGGGTCAGTGTGGACTCAGGGTGGACTCAGTGTGGACTCAGTGTGGACTCAGTGTGGATTCAGTGTGGACTCAGTGTGGGATCAGTGTGGAGTCAGTGTGGATTCAGTGTGGATTCAGTGTGGATTCAGTGTAGATTCAGTGTGGACTCAGTGTGGATTCAGTGTAGGGTCAGTGTGGACTCAGGGTGGACTCAGTGTGGACTCAGTGTGGACTCAGTGTGGATTCAGTGTGGACTCAGTGTGGATTCAGTGTAGATTCAGTGTGGACTCAGTGTGGATTCAGTGTGGGATCAGTGTGGAGTCAGTGTGGATTCAGTGTAGATTCAGTGTGGACTCAGTGTGGACTCAGTGTAGATTCAGTGTGGACTCAGTGTGGATTCAGTCTGGACTCAGTGTGGATTCAGTGTGGATTCAGTGTGGGATCAGTGTGGAGTCAGTGTGGATTCAGTGTAGATTCAGTGTGGACTCAGTGTGGATTCAGTGTGGACTCAGTGTGGATTCAGTGTGGATTCAGTGTGGGATCAGTGTGGAGTCAGTGTGGATTCAGTGTAGATTCAATGTGGACTCAGTGTGGATTCAGTGTGGACTCAGTGTGGACTCAGGGTGGACTCAGTGTGGATTCAGTGTGGACTCAGTGTGGACTCAGTGTAGATTCGGTGTGGACTCAGTGTGGATTCAGTGTGGACTCAGTGTGGATTCAGTGTAGGGTCAGTGTGGACTCAGGGTGGACTCAGTGTGGACTCAGTGTGGATTCAGTGTGGACTCAGTGTGGACTCAGGGTGGACTCAGTGTGGATTCAGTGTGGACTCAGTGTGGACTCAGTGTAGATTCAGTGTGGACTCAGTGTGGATTCAGTGTGGACTCAGTGTGGATTCAGTGTAGGGTCAGTGTGGACTTAGGGTGGACTCAGTGTGGACTCAGGGTGGACTCAGTGTGGACTCAGGGTGGACTCAGAGCTAAGAAAAAGTACAAATCTGCAAGTTTTGTACTTTATATTTACTTATTATCATCAGTAAAATAATTGAACCACTGCAAATAGTTTCAGTACTGTCTCAGGGTGGACTCAATGTGGACTCAGTGTGGATTCAGTGTGGATTCAGTGTGGGATCAGTGTGGAGTCAGTGTGGATTCAGTGTAGATTCAGTGTGGACTCAGTGTGGATTCAGTGTAGGGTCAGTGTGGACTCAGGGTGGACTCAGTGTGGACTCAGTGTGGATTCAGTGTGGACTCAGTGTGGATTCAGTGTAGGGTCAGTGTGGACTCAGGGTGGACTCAGTGTGGACTCAGTGTGGATTCAGTGTGGATTCAGTGTGGGATCAGTGTGGAGTCAGTGTGGATTCAGTGTAGATTCAGTGTGGACTCAGGGTGGACTCAGGGTGGACTCAGTGTGGATTCAGTGTGGACTCAGTGTGGACTCAGTGTAGATTCAGGGTGGATTCAGTGTGGACTCAGGGTGGACTCAGGGTGGACTCAGTGTGGATTCAGGGTGGATTCAGTGTGGACTCAGTGTGGACTCAGTGTAGATTCAGTGTGGACTCAGTGTGGATTCAGTGTGGACTCAGTGTAGGGTCAGTGTGGACTCAGTGTGGATTCAGTGTAGGGTCAGTGTGGACTTAGGGTGGACTCAGTGTGGACTCAGGGTGGACTCAGTGTGGACTCAGTGTGGATTCAGTGTGGATTCAGTGTGGACTCAGTGTGGATTCAGGGTGGATTCAGTGTGGACTCAGGGTGGACTCAGGGTGGACTCAGTGTGGATTCAGGGTGTATTCAGTGTGGACTCAGTGTGGACTCAGTGTGGACTCAGTGTGGACTCAGTGTGGATTCAGGGTGGATTCAGTGTGGACTCAGGGTGGACTCAGGGTGGACTCAGTGTGGATTCAGTGTGGACTCAGTGTGGACTCAGTGTGGACTCAGTGTGGACTCAGTGTGGATTCAGGGTGGATTCAGTGTGAACTCAGGTTGGACTGAGTGTGGATTCAGGGTGGATTCAGTGTGGACTCAGTGTGGATTCAGTGTGGATTCAGTGTGGACTCAGGGTGGACTCAGTGTGGACTCAGTGTGGATTAAGTGTGGATTCAGTGTGGGGTCAGTGAGGGGTCAGTGTAAAATCAGTGTGTACTCATTGTGGACTCAGGATGGACTCTGTGTGGATTCAGTGTGGGGTCAGTGTGGACTCAGTGTGGACTCAGGGTGGACTCAGTGTGGATCAGTATGAGGTCAGTGTGGACTCAGTGTGGACTGAGGGTGGACTCAGTGTGGATTCAGTGTGGGGTCAGTGTGGATTCAGTGTGGATTCAGTGTGGGGTCAGTGTGGACTCAGTGTGGACTCAATGTGGATTCAGGGTGGACTCATTGTGGACAGTGTAGATTCAGTGTGGATTTAGTGTGGACTCGGGATGGATTCAGTGTGGATTTAGTTTAGATTCAGTGTGGACTCAGTGTGGATTCAGTGTGGATTCAGTGTGGACTCAGTGTGGATTCAGTGTGGGGTCGGTGTGGGGTCAGTGTGGACACAGTATGGACTCAGTGTGGATTCAGTGTGGTTTCAGTGTGGACTCAGTGTGGACTCAGTGTGGACTCAGTGTGGACTCAGTGTGGACTCAGTGTGGATTCAGTGTGGGATCAGTGTGGAGTCAGTGTGGATTCAGTGTAGATTCAGTGTGGACTCAGGGTGGACTCAGTGTGGATTCAGTGTGGACTCAGTGTGGACTCAGTGTAGATTCAGTGTGGACTCAGTGTGGATTCAGTGTGGGGTCAGTGTGGACTCAGTGTGGTTTCAGTGTGGATTCAGTGTGGGGTCAGTGTGGACTCAGTGTGGAGTCAGTGTGGACTCAGTGTGGACTCAGTGTGGACTCAGTGTGGATTCAGGGTGGATTCAGTGTGGATTCAGTGTGGACTCAGTGTGGATTCAGTGTGGATTCAGTGTGGACTCAGGGTGGACTCAGTGTGGACTCAGTGTGGATTAAGTGTGGATTCAGTGTGGGGTCAGTGTGCGGTCAGTGTAAAATCAGTGTGTACTCATTGTGGACTCAGGATGGACTCTGTGTGGATTCAGTGTGGGGTCAGTGTGGACTCAGTGTGGACTCAGGCTGGACTCAGTGTGGATCAGTATGAGGTCAGTGTGGACTCAGTGTGGACTGAGGGTGGACTCAGTGTGGATTTAGTGTGGGGTCAGTGTGGATTCAGTGTGGATTCAGTGTGGGGTCAGTGTGGACTCAGTGTGGACTCAGTGTGGATTCAGTGTGGATTCAGTGTGGATTCAGTGTGGGGTCAGTGTGGACTCAGTGTGGACTCAGTGTGGATTCAGTGTGGATTCAGTGTAGGGTCAGTGTGGACTCAGTGTGGATTCAGTGTAGGGTCAGTGTGGACTTAGGGTGGACTCAGTGTGGACTCAGGGTGGACTCAGTGTGGACTCAGTGTGGATTCAGTGTGGATTCAGTGTGGATTCAGTGTGGATTCAGTGTGGGGTCAGTGTGGACTCAGTGTGGACTCAGGCTGGACTCAGTGTGGATCAGTATGAGGTCAGTGTGGACTCAGTGTGGACTGAGGGTGGACTCAGTGTGGATTTAGTGTGGGGTCAGTGTGGATTCAGTGTGGATTCAGTGTGGGGTCAGTGTGGACTCAGTGTGGACTCAGTGTGGATTCAGTGTGGATTCAGTGTGGATTCAGTGTGGGGTCAGTGTGGACTCAGTGTGGACTCAGTGTGGATTCAGTGTGGATTCAGTGTAGGGTCAGTGTGGACTCAGTGTGGATTCAGTGTAGGGTCAGTGTGGACTTAGGGTGGACTCAGTGTTGACTCAGGGTGGACTCAGTGTGGATTCAGTGTGGATTCAGTGTGGATTCAGTGTGGATTCAGTGTGGACTCAGGGTGGACTAAGGGTGGACTCAGTGTGGATTCAGGGTGGATTCAGTGTGGACTCAGGGTGGACTCAGGGTGGACTCAGTGTGGATTCAGGGTGGATTCAGTGTGGACTCAGTGTGGACTCAGTGTGGACTCAGTGTGGACTCAGTGTGGATTCAGGGTGGATTCAGTGTGGACTCAGGGTGGACTCAGGGTGGACTCAGTGTGGATTCAGTGTGGACTCAGTGTGGACTCAGTGTGGACTCAGTGTGGACTCAGTGTGGACTCAGTGTGGATTCAGGGTGGATTCAGTGTGAACTCAGGGTGGACTGAGTGTGGATTCAGGGTGGATTCAGTGTGGACTCAGGGTGGACTCAGTGTGGACTCAGTGTGGATTAAGTGTGGATTCAGTGTGGGGTCAGTGTGGGGTCAGTGTAAAATCAGTGTGTACTCATTGTGGACTCAGGATGGACTCTGTGTGGATTCAGTGTGGTGTCAGTGTGTACTCATTGTGGACTCAGGATGGACTCTGTGTGGATCAGTATGAGGTCAGTGTGGACTCAGTGTGGACTGAGGGTGGACTCAGTGTGGATTTAGTGTGGGGTCAGTGTGGATTCAGTGTGGATTCAGGGTGGATTCAGTGTGAACTCAGGGTGGACTGAGTGTGGATTCAGGGTGGATTCAGTGTGGACTCAGTGTGGATTCAGTGTGGATTCAGTGTGGACTCAGGGTGGACTCAGTGTGGATTAAGTGTGGATTCAGTGTGGGGTCAGTGTGGACTCAGTGTGGACTCAGGGTGGACTCAGGGTGGACTCAGTGTGGATCAGTATGAGGTCAGTGTGGACTCAGTGTGGACTGAGGGTGGACTCAGTGTGGATTCAGTGTGGGGTCAGTGTGGATTCAGTGTGGATTCAGTGTGGGGTCAGTGTGGACTCAGTGTGGACTCAATGTGGATTCAGGGTGGACTCATTGTGGATTCAGGGTGGACTCAGTGTGGACTCAGGGTGGACAGTGTAGATTCAGTGTGGATTTAGTGTGGACTCGGGATGGATTCAGTGTGGATTTAGTTTAGATTCAGTGTGGACTCAGTGTGGATTCAGTGTGGATTCAGTGTGGATTCAGTGTGGGATCAGTGTCGACTCAGTGTGGATTCAGTGTGGATTCAGTGTGGTTTCAGTGTGGACTCGGTGTGGACTCAGTGTGGACTCAGTGTGGACTCAGTGTGGATTCAGTGTGGGATCAGTGTGGAGTCAGTGTGGATTCAGTGTGGACTCAGGGTGGACTCAGTGTGGACTCAGTGTGGATTCAGTGTGGACTCAGTGTGGATTCAGTGTGGATTCAGTGTGGATTCAGTGTGGGATCAGTGTGGAGTCAGTGTGGATTCAGTGTGGATTAAGTGTGGATTCAGTGTAGATTCAGTGTGGACTCAGTGTGGATTCAGTGTAGGGTCAGTGTGGACTCAGGGTGGACTCAGTGTGGACTCAGTGTGGACTCAGTGTGGATTCAGTGTGGACTCAGTGTGGATTCGGTGTAGATTCAGTGTGGACTCAGTGTGGATTCAGTGTGGGATCAGTGTGGAGTCAGTGTGGATTCAGTGTAGATTCAGTGTGGACTCAGGGTGGACTCAGTGTGGATTCAGTGTGGACTCAGTGTGCATTCAGTGTGGACTCAGTGTGGATTCAGTGTGGATTCAGTGTGGGATCAGTGTGGAGTCAGTGTGGATTCAGTGTAGATTCAGTTTGTACTCAGTGTGGATTCAGTGTGGACTCAGTGTGGACTCAGTGTGGATTCAGTGTGGACTCAGTGTAGATTCAGTGTGGACTCAGTGTGGACTCAGGGTGGACTCAGTGTGGATTCAGTGTGGACTCAGTGTGGACTCAGTGTAGATTCAGTGTGGACTCAGTGTGGATTCAGTGTGGACTCAGTGTGGATTCAGTGTAGGGTCAGTGTGGACTCAGGGTGGACTCAGTGTGGACTCAGTGTGGACTCAGTGTGGATTCAGTGTGGACTCAGTGTGGACTCAGGGTGGACTCAGTGTGGATTCAGTGTGGACTCAGTGTGGACTCAGTGTAGATTCAGTGTGGCCTAAGTGTGGATTCAGTGTGGACTCAGTGTGGATTCAGTGTAGGGTCAGTGTGGACTTAGGGTGGACTCAGTGTGGACTCAGTGTGGACTCAGTGTGGATTCAGGGTGGATTCAGTGTGGACTCAGGGTGGACTTAGGGTGGACTCAGGGTGGACTTAGGGTGGACTCAGTGTGGATTCAGGGTGGATTCAGTGTGGACTCAGTGTGGACTCAGTGTGGATTCAGAGTGGATTCAGGGTGGATTCAGTGTGGACTCAGGGTGGACTCAGGGTGGACTCAGTGTGGATTCAGTGTGGACTCAGTGTGGATTCAGGGTGGATTCAGTGTGGACTCAGGGTGGACTCAGGGTGGACTCAGTGTGGATTCAGGGTGGATTCAGTGTGGACTCAGTGTGGATTCAGTGTGGATTCAGTGTGGACTCAGGGTGGACTCAGTGTGGACTCAGTGTGGATTAAGTGTGGATTCAGTGTGGACTCAGTGTGGATTCAGTGTGGACTCAGTGTGGACTCAGGGTGGACTCAGTGTGGATTCAGTGTGGACTCAGTGTGGACTCAGTGTAGATTCAGTGTGGACTCAGTGTGGACTAAGGGTGGACTCAGTGTGGATTCAGGGTGGATTCAGTGTGGACTCAGGGTGGACTCAGGGTGGACTCAGTGTGGATTCAGGGTGGATTCAGTGTGGACTCAGTGTGGACTCAGTGTGGACTCAGTGTGGACTCAGTGTGGATTCAGGTGGATTCAGTGTGGACTCAGGGTGGACTCAGTGTGGATTCAGTGTGGTTTCAGTGTGGACTCAGTGTGTACTCAGGGTGGACTCAGTGTGGATTGAGTGTGGACTCAGTGTGGACTCAGTGTAGATTCAGTGTGGACTGAGTGTGGATTCAGTGTAGATTCAGTGTGGATTCAGTGTGGACTCAGTGTGGACTCAGTGTGGACTCAGGGTGGACTCAGTGTGGCCTCAGTGTGGATTCAGTGTGGACTCAATGTGGACTCAGTGTGGCCTTAGTGTGGAGTCAGTGTGGACTCAGTGTGGGGTCAGTGTGGACTCAGTGTGGACTCAGTGTGGATTCAGTGTGGATTTAGTGTGGGGTCAGTGTAAACTTAGTGTGGATTCAGTGTGGGGTAAGTGTGGACTCAGTGTGGATTCAGTGTGGACTCAGTGTGGATTAAGTGTGGGGTCAGTGTAGACTCAGTGTGGATTCAGTGTGGGGTCAGTGTGGGGTCAGTGTGGACTCAGGATGGGGTCAGTGTGGATTCAGTGTGGGGTAAGTGTGGACTCAGTGTGGATTCAGTGTGGACTCAGTGTCGATTCAGTGTGGACTCAGTGTGGACTCAGTGTGGATTCAGTGTGGGGTCAGTGTGGACTCAGTGTGGACTCAGTGTGGACTCAGTGTCGATTCAGTGTGGATTCAGTGTGGACTCAGTGTGGACTCAGTGTGGACTCAGTGTGGACTCAGGGTGGATTCAGTGTGGATTCAGTGTGGGGTCACTGTGGATTCAGTGTGGACTCAGTGTGGATTCAGTGTGGATTCAGTGTGGGGTCAGTGTGGATTCAGTGTGGATTCAGTGTGGGGTCAGTGTGGACTTAGTGTGGACTCAGTGTCGATTCAGTGTGGATTCAGTGTGGGGTCATTGTGGACTCAGGGACTCAGTGTGGACTCAGTGTAGACTCAGGGTGGACTCAGTGTGGACTCAGGGTGGATTCAGTGTGGATTCAGTGTGGGGTCACTGTGGACTCAGTGTGGACTCAGTGTCGATTCAGTGTGGATTCAGTGTGGGGTCAGTGTGGATTCCGTTTGGATTCAGTGTGGACTCAGTGTGGGGTCAGTGTGGACTCAGTGTAGATTCAGTGTGGATTCAGTGTGGGGTCAGTGTGGGGTTAGTGTGGATTCAGTGTGGACTCAGTGTGGATTCAGTGTGGGGTCAGTGTGGACTCAGTGTGGATTCAGTGTGGGGTCAGTGTGGGGTCAGTGTAAACTTAGTGTGGGGTCAGTGTGGACTCAGTGTGGATTCAGTATGGATTCAGGGTGGACTCAGTGTGGGGTCAGTGTGGACTCTTTGTGGATTCAGTATGGATTCAGTGTGGACTCAGTGTGGATTCAGTGTGGGGTCAGTGTGGACTCAGTGTGGACTCAGTGTCGATTCAGTGTGGATTCAGTGTGTACTCAGTGTGGATTCAGTGTGGGGTCAGTGTGGACTCAGTGTGGACTCAGTGTGGACTCAGGGTGGATTCAGTGTGGATTCAGTGTGGGGTCACTGTGGATTCAGTGTGGACTCAGTGTGGATTCAGTGTGGATTCAGTGTGGGGTCATTGTGGATTCAGTGTGGATTCAGTGTGGGGTCAGTGTGGACTCAGTGTGGACTCAGTGTCGATTCAGTGTGGATTCAGTGTGGGGTCATTGTGGACTCAGGGACTCAGTGTGGACTCAGTGTAGACTCAGGGTGGACTCAGTGTGGACTCAGGGTGGATTCAGTGTGGATTCAGTGTGGGGTCACTGTGGACTCAGTGTGGACTCAGTGTCGATTCAGTGTGGGGTCAGTGTGGATTCAGTGTGGATTCAGTGTGGGGTCAGTGTGGACTCAGTGTGGACTCAGTGTCGATTCAGTGTGGATTCAGTGTGGGGTCATTGTGGACTTAGGGACTCAGTTTGGACTCAGTGTGGACTCAGGGTGGACTCAGTGTGGCCTCAGTGTGGATTCAGTGTGGACTCAGTTTGGATTCCGTTTGGATTCAGTGTGGACTCAGTGTGGGGTCAGTGTGGACTCAGTGTGGATTCAGTGTGGATTCAGTGTGGGGTCAGTGTTGGGTCAGTGTGGATTCAGTGTGGGGTAAGTGTGGGGTCAGTGTGAACTCAGTGTGGACTCATTGTGGATTCAGGGTGGATTCAGTGTGGACTCAGTGTGGATTCAGGGTGGGGTCAGTGTGGACTCAGTGTGGACTCAGTGTGGATTCAGTGTGGATTCAGTGTGGATTCAGTGTGGGGTCAGTGTGGGGTCAGTGTGGATTCAGTGTGGATTTAGTGTGGATTAAGTGTGGGGTCAGTGTGGACTCAGGGTGGGGTCAGTGTGGATTCAGTGTGGACTCAGTGTGGCCTCAGTGTGGATATTGTGTGGGGTCAGTGTGGATTCAGTGTTGGGTAAGTGTGGACTCAGTGTGGATTCAGTGTGGATTCAGTGTGGGGTCAGTGTGGGGTCAGTGTAAACTTAGTGTGGGGTCAGTGTGGATTCAGTGTGGGGTAAGTGTGGGGTCAGTGTGAACTCAGTGGGGACTCATTTTGGATTCAGTGTGGATTCAGTGTGGATTCAGTGTGGATTCAGTGTGGGGTCAGTGTGGGGTCAGTGTAAACTTAGTGTGGGGTCAGGGTGGATTCAGTGTGGACTCAGTGTGGATTCAGTGTGGATTCAGTGTGGGGTCAGTGTGGGGTCAGTGTAAACTTAGTGTGGGGTCAGTGTGGATTCAGTGTGGACTCAGTATGGATTCAGTGTGGATTTTGTGTGGAGTCAGTGTACATTCAGTGTGGATTCAGTGTGGATTCAGTGTGGATTTAGTGTGGGGTCAGTGTGGACTCAGTGTGGATTCAGTGTTGATTCAGTGTGGACTCAGTGTGGTGTAGTGATAATCTTTTTGTCCCAGGAATTTAACCACTTTATGGATTAACAATTTATGCTTTTGACTCTTTACTGACCCTTAAAAACTCTTGTAACACGCTTTTTGCTCTTTCGCTTTTATTTTACTCTTTTAAGCTTCGTAACTTTCAAGTTTCTTAACCACGTGGCACAAACCGTGCAAATGTAATTTTTTTCTCTCTAAAGTCTACGCATATTGATTTATTTTTAATCAGCTGTTTCAACGGACTACGTAACTCCTTCGCGACGGAAGTGAAGTTTGTAGTTTCTTGTGCTCAAAGACGAGTTTGCTTGAGCAAACCAGCAATCGCAGAAGCAAGTTAAATCCAGCAAAGACAACTTTTTCAGTCTTTCATTGATCATTCTGTTTTAAAAGACTGTAATCTCACCCGCTGGGTAGAGTTTATGAAGGCTTTGTGAGTGAGACAGATACAGAACGCCCGCTACTAAAAAGCAGAGTACACGCGCCGCCATCTGGTCATTCTGGACAGACCCGCACGACAGTACTTGCCCAGGAGTTTGGAGCATCCCTCTGGACCTTTTGTCGCCAGAACTTTCCGGAACCAGAACAACAACGAGAGTGAGTTAAGCACGTGACATTGATATTTGGCGTTATAACACTGTGCACTGTCCAAGCCCAGGCCATAAGGACTTAATCCTACCCGTCCATTCAAATAATCCCTTAGTTAAAGAACATAGTTCAACTAATCAAAATCATCCTTTACTCCACAAAGTTGAAATAAGTAAATGTCATTGTTTTACTGACAATCATTCCTGTGTTAATTATCCTCATTATTTGTCCATAACTTTACCCAATGTGTCATTTCCATATCTTTATCATTTATTGTTAAACTTTGTGTAATCTTTAATAAAACCCCATAAAACGTTAACGATTTGATGTTTTCCTGTTTAGACATAAGACATAAGATATAAGACATATTCAAAACAGAGAATTCTTTTCCTTCAGATCAGACTTTATCAGAATTTATATGAATAAATATCCATATTCACTACAGTGGACTCAGTGTAGATTCAGTGTGGACTCTGCAACATACGCTCTTAATTTGCATTATTGCGATCATCATTGTTTGATTCTGCTGCCCTGAAACATTTGATTTCACTTTTAATTTAGTAACGATCTTTGGCTACTAAAAAAAACAAACACTGGATGACACTTGAATAAAAATCAAGATCCAGAAAAGCCTAATGCTGTGGACAGGAACACCAAGTTTACCCGTGAGGATGTGAAGGAGAACCACTATAAAATGAACAAATTACTTTAAATTATTATACTGTATAGTTACTACCGTCAAACCCATTAGTTAGAATGGAATATGAATGAAATATTAGCCTAATTGGTAATTTGATGGAGCGCCCTCTCCACACCGCTGCACCTAATTTCAGATTCCTATGGCTAACATGGCTGCACACTCGAGCTAGCGATGGAAGACAAAAAAAAACACGCTGCTAAATGATCAATTCTGCTTTAAGTAAAGTAATATGCATGATTTGACAAGCTTACACAGCTATCAAATAAGGACACATTTTTGGTGAAAGTTTGCATGTGTGTGGTTATGTGTGTGTGTTGTGTGTTTGTGTGAATAGTAGCATCATTTAAAGTGCTTTGGACATCTAGGTACAAAAAAGTGCTATATAAATGCACACGATTTACCATTGAAGTTATTTGTAAAATCGTTTTTGCATTCATTCACTGGGCTTATATTTGAAGTCTGTCTAAACATTCTAATTTACACAATTGACATGCTATACAAGAGTTAAGGTATGGCAAAGTTAAATGATTTAAAAGAAAGTTAATTACCTTCTGAGTCTGGGTTTATTAAAAGTTGACATGTTGTGCAAATAACCACAATTAATTACAGCCAAGCTGCAATTATTTAACTATTTATTTATTGATTTACAGCCCTAAACTAAAGCCATAAACCACTTTCATTAAAATTGGTGAGGACTATGTTTGATTCAAATATTATCATACATCTAGCACATTACCATAGCAAAGAAAACATGACATATAGTAACTATCTTGAAAATTGCAGAATGACTTACAATATTTAAATGCTTTGAATCTGAAGTTGGGGATCCTCACATTGGCTGTTCAACAGCCAATGTGAGAAAGTGTCTATTCCAGCACTGACTACAGTGTTTCCCACAAACTTGCAGTAGGTATGGCGGGGTATTGATGACTTCATCTATTCTATTCTAGCTCCTTTATTATTTTGTGCTCTATCTGAAAAGGCCCTCTCTGCTTCTTGTCCGCTCCTGCTTCTTGTCCACGGCTTGCTCATACAACATGAGCTGAAGCACTGTAGGGCAGCCCGGCTAAGACCGGGAGCAGCTGAGAACAGAAAAAAGTCCCCTCTGGGTCTGGGGCACTTTTTGTGATTTTCTGAGGCAATACAACTTTCTTTCAGGTGCATACAAGGGCTTGATGGTGAGATGTGAAAATATTAGCGTTAGCAGAAAAAAGTTAATTGCTGTGGAGGTTTCTCATGGAGAAAACTTTTCCAGTTTTTTTCAGGTTTTTAAGTTATATTATTAAAAAGTAGCCTAAGCAAATATATGGCTTTGTTATAGTATATTTGTTGCTGTGAATTATTTGGTAATTCTATTGCTAGGACTGCTGGAAAGCAAAATTCATTTAAAAAAAACTACTCAATGGAAGTTTTGATAAAAGCGTGGTTTTAAGCAATCTGTGCATACCACCAAAGCACTTTGACCCTACGGTACCATCTAAATGCAAACCATGGTGCAGCGAGCACAGAAATGGCTCCACTAAAATCCATTTCAATTTAAAAAAATGTTGTTATAAATATTGTTATGCAATTAAAATTTGATTAATCAAGATTAATGAATTACAAAGCCTCTAATTAATTAGATACATTTTTAAATCAAGCCCAACCCAACCCTAGATTTAATGCTATGGACCTGATCTACTAGTTGGCTTTTTTGTGATTGTGTAACAACATGTTATTTAACAACATATTTGAAGCATAGACAACCACTGACAACCAGCTTATTTCAATACAACAGTCACACAACAAAAAACTGCACTTTCACTTTAAATACTGCTTTTAACTGAGAACAGAGGTGTGACATTAAATAAAATAGAATAAACCTCATTGTGCGTAAGTGAGCAGTTGCCATTTAAAACGTAAAAAGACAAACTATAAAACATTTAACATTCAACAATATATACACAATATGAATGTGTGAATGAAACTAATAATGATAATAACAATAAAACTGTGGTAAAGGTTAAAGTGCATGAAATGCTGAAGTGCAAAAGTGCCTGTATCTTGTGTTAAAATGTGAAAAACTAACAGAGAGAGTTGGTTCAACTAAAGGCATTAGTTTGAAGACTCTGGTTGAAGCAGTGGAGCAACAGACACACAACAGGACTGAACAACATGGACCATCCCCTGCATTGGGCTTTTGAACAACAGAGAGCAGCCTGTGGACGTCTGAGATCAGTGAGCTGCAGGACAAAACACAAGAACTCCTTCTTTCTGACTGTCACAAGACTGTACAATCAATCAGTGTGATTGAATTAAAAAAAAACGATGTTTAAAATGAATGTCTTTAGTAAATATGGAAAGCACCATTTTTGCTTCAGAAATGGGTCTTGTGTTGATGTAACACCTCAGAAAATCTGACTCTGGCAGATCATTTTAACATCCAGTGCAATAACCATAACTTTATTGCAATGCAAGGGGTTCTTTGTAAATTACATATTGCAGTGGTAATATTGTGACAATAAACATGTGATATATTGTGAATCCCTTTACAACATCAATGCAGAGTCAAATCTAAATCAGTTATGTGTGTGAGCATCAGTATCTAACCATGTAAACACATTTGGACACTTGAAAGTAAAGCCAGCAGAGGTTGAATCACATGTGACACTGCCCACATGCAGCTCCTCTGTCATGAGCCCACACTGCTCACTCCCCTCCCTCAGTGACCAAGGCCCTCCGCAGCTCCTCCACAGCTCCTCCACACTCCTCTACGCCGTCCGTCTCTCTGCCTCCTCACACGGACCTCTCACTCCCACACCCTCACCCTCTCAGGCTGCAGCTCCAGCAGTGCCTCTGAGCAGATGATGTGCACTGCAGCACGCCTGCTCACAGATAGCATTAGTCACAGTTGCAGTGCAATGGTACCGAGGGGGCTCTGCAGTTACGTCCGCTGGCACCTTTCACCCACTCACGCCTGTTCTGAATGGACTGCAACATCATTAGCACCCTATGCGTATTTGTGGCGCAAAAGTTTAGACGATATTTCATCAACATACAGTTTATAAGTCATGACACAGGGCTGGAATATGACAGCCCAGCATCAGCACGTTACACACTACAGGGTTATGAAATACAGCAGGGCTTCTTCTGAATGAGTGGAGTGTGACGCCAGTACACATGCCTATTACTATACTATAAATGCGGCACGCACAGAGCGAGATGGACACGCTGCGCCCGAGTGCTCTATGTTAGTGCGTGTGTGTCCACCGAAGGGCCGTGTGGACGCACCTGTCGCTAGTGCTGCTCACATACAGAAGGTGAGAGACAGGAGATGGAGACAGGGAGGAGGACAGAGCAGAGTGATGCAGTGGAGGAGCAAAAACAACATAACGATCCACTCTTACCTTGAAAGGGAACATAGGACATGTTCCAACGGCATTGAACGTAGAAGGCTTGTGGTGTCGGCAGTCTCCGTGCGCCCTGGAATCACGAAACGGACAGTCACTTAACCGGAGAAGGGAGGATGAGCGGAGCCTAGAGCTCTGTTCACTGCGGGAGCCGTGCGCGACGCCATTCTCCTGTTGGAAAAACTGGCATCATAATCCACAGCGCCTCTGAAGCCCCCGGACCCCGAGCACAAACAGGCAGCAGGCAGGCAGGAGGTGCGCGTGAGCGTGCGCGTGTGTGGCACGCTGCTGTCGGCCAAGGGAGAGAGAGCGAGAGAGCGAGAGACAGAGAGAGAGAGGAGGAGGGCCGAGCGCGCACGCGCGGGCACGGCTCTTACCTGACGACTCTGACACGGGAGCTACACTACAGGCTACACTTTTACAGTTTGTGAGACATGTTGAGACTAAATATTAATTTAATGAATCAATTATAATGAACTCATAATTAGCACATGCTAATTATAAACTGATCTGTCTTATAAACTGAATATATTCTGTTGTGGTGAAAATCAGCTGTTAGTCTCTAAATAAAGTTTACAATCCATTTCTGTCATTGAGCAATAGGCTAGTTTTTCACAGCAGTGACCTATAAACATCGGGCCTACCAGCTTGAAATAAGCCTACACTTTTTGCACATATTTACTAATCAACTGACATGAGACAGCACCTCTGCAAGTATAGTTTACAATAAAACCTCCCACTGACACGGTCCTAACCTACTGAGCTAACACACATTCATATGACTCATTAGCCAAATAGGCCTACATAATGCTTGCCTGTTTAATTATCTTGTTTCCACAAGTTTAGCTTAATTTGCCTAATTTCTTTTTAACAGTTCCTACCCACACAGAGTTCTAAGTTAGGAAACTGCCCTGAAGTAGGCTAGATGCTATAGGCCTATAGCAACCTTTTCTTTAAACGTTAAAGAGGTTATGTTTTTTCTGGTCTGTAACGCTGTGGAGCCAAAATGGCGCCCTACAGTTTCATGTGGCCTTTTCTGTTTGGTTTTAGAATATATCTTTTGACCATGGTTTAACTCAATAAAAACTGAGTTAAACCATATATACACAATATTAATCTTCATATTAGAAAACCATTTAGACTGGCAATGTATTCGAGAAGGCTATTAAGGTTAGAGTAAATATTAATTTGGTGCAAAACAAAAAAAGGACACTGCTGAAATAAATGTTGACACCTAATCTTTATATTAAATCTACATAAATAATAAAACATATGACTGGTTAATTTCTGTAACTCTTGCACCATAGAAGGCCAGCACATAGAATAGAATGGAAATACAGGGCCTTCTTGTGGTCAGAAATGGAACTGACAGGCAGACTTATTCTGCACTAAAATAAAATATATAATAATGATATATGATAATAAAGCTATAATAATGATTTTTTTTTCCTTTTTAGATGCATTCATATGCACTTTTCATTGTGTTGTAAGCAAAAATATATTATTAATACACAAAACCAAGACTGATCCAAGACTATGTAAAGGTTATTTATTCTTCTTCTTACATGTTGTACATCAACAAAGGATATACATGTACAAACATAAATATTCCAAAAATACAACAAACCAAACTTGGACTTGACTACTATGAAAAGAATGTCTTGTAATGTTCTTATTCTTTCTGAGGTCCATCAAGAGTACACTCTTACAAGCACTGAACAGGTTGAGACGTAGCATAAAAACACACATGTACATTCACTTCCTCTGCCCCAGTCAGTGCGAACAGAGGCCTCACACGCTCACAGGTGCAGTAAATCCTTCTCCAGAGAGGTGAGGATGGAAATAAAAAAGAGGTGTTGCTTTAGTTTGTGAGTAACTGTTGGTCCCCTAAAAATAAACAGCCCTGAAATATGTATTTGTTGACTTCAGACCTCTGTATAAAATATAAACTCTGACATTTCAACCAGCTCTTTCAATAATCAACATCCAAATCTTTCTATTATGTCTGCAAATATTACAACCCTATTGTTTCTGTCAATCATAGTGATGAAGATTCAACATTTTGATTAGAGGCTCTTGCTTCATATAAGTTTATGTTAGGTTAGTTAAAAAGCTGATGTGTCACATGGTAGTGAACGCCCCTGAGCGCACAAACAGGATTAGTGCGACAAAAGATGAGAAACAGAACATGTACAATAATAATGCCGAATGCTTGCTTTATACAGTTGTGAAAACCTTTTTACCTCTTACCTAACCCACTTCTGCGTTTCAACATGACACTGTGCCCAAACAACGTCTTCTTTGTTCTGTAACTATGAACAAAGCCTCATGAAACTAAAAGGTGGCTGGGCCTGTTGTTAAAGCCTCATCAAAAATACAGATTTTTCTAAAATATTGTATATTTGTGGTTAGTTTGGAATGTACAAATACATCACAGTTTCACTCCAGCCTTTGGCCAAAAAAATAGAACCTTGCAGGTGGGCTGCACAATATATCACACATTTATTGTTAACGCAGTAATGCAAATTATGAGACAGACTTTTCTTATACACCAGAGCCTTAATTCAAACTGTGATAGGTCCAATATAAAAGTGAAAGTTTGTTCAGAGCCTTGTATTTCTTTAAGGAAGAATTCAAATAAACCGTTCCTATGCCAAAGGGGACACTCAAACATGACAGAGCATATCATTATAACAATATTGAACATAGTTCTCACACCTCTCATCATTTCCTGATAGTGCAGCCCTACATTCTAGCTTCAACAGAGACTTTTCTGTATGAATTCACAGTATTGTCTTGTCTCCAAAACCCCTGTAGTCACTACGCAACCATAAAAAAAAATACTAGTCATATATATATATTGGGAGAACTACATAGAAAATAAAAAAAACATTTATTGCGGCTCCTATGTTTAATATACCGTGGTCTAATGTAATTTTTTATTAAAATAATGTTATATTGTGTACAATCTCTTAAAGCATACACCAATAAGGAAAAAAGTAAAAAAGAAACTCCAGGATGTCTGTATTTAGAAGCTATCAGACTGGGTGGCTTTGAAGCATAAAGCAAACTAATACAAAAAGTCTAAATGATTTTGCAAGTAAAGCTTGTCACACTTGTTTGCTGTGTGTTTGAACATTATGGATTGCTAAATTCCAAGTATCAGATGTCATAATATAGCAGGCTGTGACTGAATATGACAAAGCACTACACAAACATAAAAAAATAAAATGCAGGATGTTTAAAAAGTGTCTGTAAAATATGACTAATGCAAAGGCATATTCCAAAGTTAACAGTACAAATTTCAGAGAACACTAATCAACAGGGCAATATACTGACAGCTTACAATAATGAGGAATAGAGGTGATACTAAAGCCCTGTTTACACCAGTGGTACGGTTCGGTTCAGTTCAGTACGGCAGGCTTAAAACAAAAGTTATGTTTTGCAGGGATTACAATAATTTATCCATCAGTTTACACCCTCACAGAGGAAACACAGGACACAGCAGCAGTCATTCTAAATCCTGCCGTACTGAAGTGAAGTTCACTGAACTGCAGGTAAAAACGAGTCTCATGAGAGCGACCTGGATTCTTCCCTGTGAAGATATATGTGTTCCTCCTGTCCACCTGTGAAAACCCTCTGCTTTACCTGCGGCACCTGTCAGATAGTCATCATGTCTCATGCTCTGTCACTTTCAGTACAAACTCACGTTCTCCCACTCCACCAGATACTGCACCTTCCCGTCTGGGGTAATGCGTCGTGCCAGAATTCGAACAGCCTCCCCCCCTCCCCAGCCCTTGGCCACTGCCCCGTCTCCTTCCACCAACGTCCCACCTCTGCCTCCCCCTCCAGCTCCAGCCACTACCCCGTCCATAGGCCCCTGGTACAGAGGGAGATCTTGCACCAGAGGGGGGTCTGGTGGTCTGGGGCCTTCTAGGTGCTGCTGGTGGGAGTGCTGCTGGTGGCCAGGGTGGTGCTGATGCATGGGGTGGTGATGTGTGCTGTTGGAGTTCACTGAGTATGGGGGGCAGGGTGCTGATATCCTGCAGGGCTCCTCCATGCTAATAATATAAGGTACACAAAAATCATACACAGGACAGGACAATTAGTATATCATAAGAGTCACTTTGTTTAAAGTGGGATATGGCAGCAAAAGTGAGATATAATGAAAAGCAAAGGTGTAGATTTAAATCTGTCAGATGGATATTGTAAAAGCCTACAGGGATTAGTCTGTATGTCTCAAAAGTTCATAGACTATGCCTGAATGTAATTATGCCTGATGCTTGACTGAGAGAGTAGTAAATGAGCTTAATAGATCTATTAGCTTACTGCCATTATTATTTTAATAAAGATAAGCAAACCTGTTGTAGTAATGGAGATTCCTGGAGAGTCCTGTGCTTCCATTGTAAGTGCTGTGATAAAGCGCAAACATCCGCTTGGGAGGAGGGCTGTGGACCCAATGAAAAAGAGTATTGCGGTTTATGCTCAGGAGTCACAAAATATTTAATTTGACTAGATAAATAGTACCCCAGATAAATAAAAAAATTAATAGAGATGTAAAGGTTTGTAGATGGTGTCTCGATATCACAGTGGTCTTGTGACGATAACAAACGGAAGGATTTCTGTGCATGTACTAGTGACAACAAGATGAAAAGAGTGTTGGAAACATGATCACTATCTAACAAAATGAACGGCAAATCAGTGGTACAGTGGTACTACAAAGTGGTAGTGAACATGAGCTCCAGCAGCAATAACCGTCAGTGTCCTAATATTTACCTGAAGCTAAGCTCTTCCTCTGACTTCCTAGAGTTGTAAAGGCTGGCCCCTCCCATGTAGCTATGGCAACATGGCAGCAGCTCAATGGGGTTGGCAGCAACTGGAGGTGGACAGGGCTGGGAACAGTGGAAATAACCAGATCATAAAGAGTGAGATGCCAACATCATCACAGGAGTCATTGGAGCACTGACAGACAGAAAACATACAGGTTTTACACTCATTGTAACAATAAACAAGTAAGCATATATATATATATATATATATATATATATATATATATATATATATATATATATATATATATATATATATATATATATATATATATATATATATATATATAAAATTTACACAGGTTAGGCTAAAATAAAATAAAAGTGCACCCGCAGCTCGTGGATTAATACAACCTCTAATGGTCAGACCATGAACAAATTTGGGCTTTTCCTGCCTGTGAGCAGCAGGTCTATAAATCCTTTCGAACAGCATTATGAATGTGAGTCACCTCACATGGTATGGCTCATCACACAACGGTGGGCTGTGCTGTTTAAATGTATCACCTCAGAGCACAGCTCGTGTAAGTGATGCAGCACACAACCCGTGAGAAGTCAAACATCAGTGCATCAGTGAGACCATCAGGTTCATCGATCACCAGAAGCATCACGCTGGGGGTGTGGAAACACTGCATAAAGCTTTAAGCATTCCTCATCACAGGACTGTGACTTATTACCTATTATAATTTTTCTGGCAAAACGATCAGGATGGCACATTCTTATTCTCTGGTCTTTGTTGATGTCTATGTCTTTAAATGGATGTGCTCTGTCAATGCTGCGCTGTCAAGGTGCCAACACCACCTGGCCAAACTGTAATCGACTGTTGGTGCACTTGGAAAGAATCCTGGGCTGTGCATATCAGCACGGCTTCCATTTTAACTTCTCCACAACAATAAAGCAGCTCACTCCGAACAGTCCGAGATTAGCATCCATCAGAGAACACAAAGGCTGCATGGGATAGAGTGTGGAACCATCAGTGCTCTGAGCAGCATATTGTTTCAGGATGACTATATGTGGTGTTATGTGGGAGGACTCGGCACAATAAGCACTCAGTTAAGAATCCTGGGTAAAAATAGGAAGTGCCATTTGATGTGAGTCTAAACGCGATCCTCTGGGAATATGCTTTGATGATCATGATAAATGTGCTGCTGAGATGCAGATGTTGATGAAATACATGAGCGGATTTTTGTGCAGCCAAGTTTGCATTTGAATTATACATTTTAGGCAGACGTATGCCTCTTCATCTCTCACTCTGCCTTTATTCTGACTGCAGACTCCAAAGAATCAGCAGGCATTGAATACACAGTGAAAGAAGAGGGAGAAAACACTGAATCAGTGAGCTCAAGCAGGTGTTAAAAGACACACAGCAACAAATCGAGACTGCAGAATGAATCGTCATCAGGGTGGCTGACTGACAGGTTATATTGATCACACAAGGCTGTTTATCCTGGTGCATAAAAAGGAAAAAGGGAGGAATAATGTGAGAGGTTTTGTTGCCCTGGTGAAGACAGAGGCACTGACCTGTGTTTCCATGATTCGTCGCTTTGATTTACGTGACTCCAGACCCCCCACTCTCTTCTGGCAGGGCACTGACAGTGGGCTGTGAAGAACACAATACACAGAATCAAATACAAGCTCTGTACACACACAGTCAACAGTATGACATGAGCCCATTAACACAACTATGTAAAAGGAAGCTGAGGGGCGCTGAAGTACATGTTCACAGCTACTTACTCTTTATATAACATAATGGGTATCATAATACTGTTGTTATATTGATTACAATGTTGGTCATTAAAATTGGAGACAAAATGTGACCAAATCATAATATATACACCTGCTTTCAGATGGTCAAAATTTGTGAGGCCAGCCATCCTATTTTTTTTCCACTAAATTAGATTGGTGGCTCTAGGTTTGAATTTGATTTTTAAGAGTCAGGATAGGCGAATGCAGATTAAACTACAGCAATTGGATGGACTTACCACAAATCATAATTCAGGAGGCAAAAGCAAAATTTGCAGGACTGACGCAAAAAAAAAAAAAAAACAACAACCAAAGCCCGCCCCATTTTAGATAAAGGTTATGATTGGTTGGTCGTATTGAGGTCGAGGAATGTCATGGTCAATGGCTGGGGTCCAGCAACCTGGCTCTGCCAGATAGTCTGTGCTTGTGACACAGTACTATCAGGGAGCTCATCCATAAAACGCATTTGCAAAGGGCAGGTGCAAAAAAGAAATGAATAACTGGAGGTGATTGGATTAATCATCAGTGAGTAACACACCCAGACCTGTCCTGCTACATCTTTTGCTGGGTCAGAGTTTGTGAACTCACAAATGTGGTGAGAATCCAGCTGCTGCACAAGTGAAAGGGTCCGGCTAGAAAAGCTAGGTCAGAATAGTAAACACAGACTATGCATTTTTTATTCATTTTTATTTACATATACCTCACTATCGCTGTTATATTTACTGACATTCAATAACTAGATGGAGCTGTGAAATAATAGGACACAAGGCCTAAAATCTCCTGTCATTAGTGTAAAAGGCCAACTACTACTACAATAAAATATTATTACACAACTAACTGTTAGTATCACCTTCATCAACAGAAACTGCTATAACTGTTATTGGTAGATATTAAACAACTGTTTATCTATTTAACTGACGCTACCCAGGCCTCCACTGTGTATTTACAATTAGTTCTTCTCTTTTACATTTAATGGGTTTGTTATCTTGTAATAATCAAATACTTTAAGTAATATCATGCACTGACTATACCTCAATATATCACATACAGAACCAAACAATAAAAAGAGGACACCATCCAAACATTTTTGGAATAATGCTGACCTTTTGCGGTGCGTGATGTTGACTGGGGGCTCAGTGATGAGGGGCGATGTGTCTGATGTTAGCGGAGGTGGCGCTCGAACCTGAAGACCAAACAGGCACTTCTTCTTCTTGATCTCTTTCCCCGACACAAACCTGGGTCACACCAAAGCAGCAGTTTGTACATGTACAAAAGCCATTAGTTTAAAAGTTTTCATTAGTCTTTTTGAGCTGTGTTACAGAAAGCATGTGTTCTCCAAATAAATCTTAAGCATATCTTAACCACAGATTCAAATGGGCCACCTCAGTAGCTTAAGTGGTAGAGCACATACCACATACTTGGTAGACCCAGAATCAATTACAGCTTGGGTTATTTGACCAATGTCCTTCCCCTCGCTCTCACTCCGTTTCCTGTCTATGTACACTGACTATCAAATAAAGCCTTTAAAGACCAAAGGAAATCTTAAGAAAGATGTTTCAAGACAAAATGTGCATGTAACCTTTAGTCCAAAAATATATATTCTTCAAATATTTTAGATTTTTGGTTCTTGACATTAGATTGATAGATTCATTCCTAGCTTCCTGGACAGTTTGTGAAGTAACAAAAATTTAATTTGGGCTCTATGGAGCTTTAAATTGCCATTTTTACAAAGTACACAAATGCAGTGATTGAATTTGTGCATTTTGTCCCATTAGGGGTTGCAGATGACGAGTAGCTTTGGGCCTGAAGCAGGGTACACACCTTAGTCACTGAAGCAACACTGACAAACAACCATTCATTCTCACCTTCATTTATTTACAACCATTTAGAGTCACCAGTTTGCCTACGCATGCATGTCCTTGTTTATTGCATGATATAGAACAATTGCAATGGTTTTGAACATGGCCCATAAAGTGCTGTTTGAGGGAATAGTTGTTATTTCACAACGTTGAGACATGCTTTCAGAGTAACTGAGTCACATGCAATGTCTGACAGTCAATAGGTCTTAAATGCCCTCAGATGAGATGATTGAGAACTCAGAATAAAAGCAAGCATCACAGTTAAGAGTCTAATAGTGTAGGTATCCACTTTACTTTCTGTTTCTGATCATCAGCAAGTATCTTTTTACTGATATTGCTGCTTGAGCTAATGCTGTTGTACTTTTTATATTGATGCTGTTACTCTTATTTGTTTGAAGAGTATTTGTAAAAACAAATTTTTAATATTTTACCAATAGAAACTCCAAAGAAAGTTTTTTGTATATATTTACATAAAGGCAATACTAGTACTTTTCGTTTTGTGTAGTTTTGTATATTAAATCATGCCAATTGCACCAGAGCAATTTTTACAACTTATTTATTTAAACATATATTGGACAGCGGCCTCACAAAATCCTTTTATTCTTAGGTTAGTACTCATCACTCTGCTTGCGTGTGTCTGGTGTTTATTCCGCTCATCATATGCGCTGAAATACCTGTCCTTGTGTGAGTTCAGAGCGTTGAGCAGATTGTGACAGCGGTCTTGCCTTGGCGTGTCAGAGAGCTGGAGGACAAACAAATGAAAAATTGGAGTTGTGTTTACACAGTGCACAGACAATTTTATTCCATATTCTTCAAAAAGGATCTGTTTTTGACAAAGTACTTGATGCAGCCTTGAAAACATACTGTGTCATATAGCATACAAGAGAAACAATGACTTTTTGACTTTAATCTACTTACAAAAATCTTGCTATATGAAGATAAACATACATATTAACAATTCTATAAAAGTTTTCAAATTGCAGGTCAGAGTTCCCTTGAGATGTCATTTATAATAATAATTTCCCTTTATGCTGACACAAATGTTCTACAATATAACTTTAAATCTTACTCAAATGGCTTATTAGTACGCTTTAGGTCTCAAATGCAAAAAAGCTGGTAGCATTTCACATTATTTCATCATGATACTTAAATGGTGAAATATGAATACCGTGCCCAGGAGCAAAGAGTCCCAATTCTCATTGGTGAAGGACAGGATTTCATGGTCAAAATCAAAGTATTTCCTCTTGCAACATAACGAGAGATGGTAGAGGACCAGATGAGCCAAATCCACCCTGCATTCATATCCAGGAAACAACAACATTTCCATTGGTTAATATTTCAAAAACTCAAAGGTTTTAATTGTACTTTATTGACTTTATAAAATATATTATTATCCCTTTTTATCCCCATGGGAAAATTCCTTGTCACCAGCCCCATCAGGAAGCGCCCAGCATGTCTATGATGTTGGTGTGGGAAACTGGAGTAAATCCACCCGAGCACAGGGTTAGTTCAGTAGATTTGTTCACAGTAAAAGAGCAGGATAAAGAAGCGTATTTGAGAAAATATTTACCAAATATCTTAAATGCCCAAACACAAAATGTGTTTGTCTGTCAACAAAGAGTATCTACATAACTTTATGGATACAGTTGTGTCTTTGGTCCAGGTCTGAGACACGGTCAGCGGGAGGTCTCTTGAAAACAAATTACAAATGTTTGCTCACATTTAAAACAGTCTTCATGTTTTGGTTCAGTCTTGGTTATTAATTGCCTATTAATAGATGGTAATCAGATTCTAAATCAGAAACATGCTTTAATATTCTTAGCTAATATATTCTGACCTGTTGCATTGACAGGTGGCTGAATGATGATGGAGATTGTTAATCTGTGCTAATGTCTTTACTGCAGCAAATGACAGCTGCAAAATGAATTGCCCTAATTGGAATTATGAATAAGCTTTCAACACATTGCTTATCAAATATTTAGCCCACACTTAACAATACTAAAAACAAAAGTCCTTAATTTGCATTAACACATTACACATCACGTAAGGCCTTCAAATGTTGTGGTTTCATTTTAGGGCTCACTTCTCTTATGGCAAATGTTCACCAATAATGAATTATTCTAGTGTGCTGGAAAAACTTGTGTAGTGTTGGTGTGCACGTCACCAGGTCATGGGCAGCCGCTGGACGGTCTCTGGTCCCTTTGTACAACCGGAGCACTCAAACTGATAAAACCTGAAGCACACAGAACACAAACACAATGAACCACAGAATCAGTGAGTATAAAATGGATTTTTGTGCTTCTTCGTAAGAACAAGAACAAGAACAATCTATGTGTCCAGGTATCTGCATTTTTAGTGACTAAGTTTACTGAATTTTGTTCAGCAAGGTTTTTTTCTTTGTAAATGGTAAATGGTAAATGGTAAATGGCATGCATTTATATAGCGCTTTCCTGCACCCTTCTTGGGCACCCAAAGCACTTTACATCATGCTTCCACTCACCCCATTCACACACATCCACTCCTGGGGCAGACAGAGAGGGGGGCTGCCACACACACGGCGCTCAACCTTCTCCTACCACCACCAAACACACCTCTACAGTCACACACATTCATAAACCAGTGCTACGGACACTGGGAGCAAGGTGGGTTAAGTGTCTTGCCCAAGGACACAACGACAGTATGAACTGTGGGGAGAGCGGGAATCGAACCTACTACCTTCCGGTTGAAGGACAGCCGCTCTACCACTGAGCCACTGCCGCCCCAGTTTTGTAGAAACTATGCTCACACATTTAGTAAATAAAGGTAATATTCGGCCAGTTCTGGTGGTCGATTTGATGAAAGGTCAAGTTTATGGGTTGCAGGGTAATGGGTGATCTACCTCCACAGTAACAGCATTATAGAGTTATCGTGTGTTCATCAGTTGGCTGATGCTAAACCAAATAACTACAAAATAACTTTTTTTTTTTTTTAAATGGCATGAAACAAAGTCCAAAATCAAATGATGTTCAATGGAATGCCACACAAGACAAAGATACTCAGCACAGCCTGTAGAGAGATTGAGTTGGATGATGCTGGTCCTTTCATATGCATGTATGTGTTGGCTAGAGGTCGGGTGGAGGATGCAGTACATGCTTACTATTCCCACTGTGCACTCAGGCCTCAGCCTCCCTCCATCACCTGCTCAGCAGATGTTAGACCAACCAGCCTCTTTCTGCCTCACTGTCAATTTGTGACTAACCCAACCTATCCTATTCTGAGCTCACACAGAGTCTTATCAGGTCTAATCAAACACTTTTGATATATGTAACACGCTTTTTATACAATTTGTAAAGGAAAGTAGCTATTGATAATACTGCGATATTGTGAGAGCTTAAGTGTCTCGATATCGCAGTGGTCTTGTGATGGTTTTCTGGGCAAAACGTACTTTTGTTTCAGCTGCATTGTAACAGAACAGAGAAAACTACATAGACTATCATGCTTTGCGCTCAGTCAACATGGAGGATGCCGGTGTTGTTACAGAGTGTAAACACAGAGGAGAACGAAAACTACTCCCAACCTGTCACCATGAAAAGTCTAGGCAACGAATTCAGTTCATTATGTACAACCAGGGGCGCAACTACCCAGTGCTACCCCCCACCCCCCACCCATGTGAGCTGGACATCATTATGTATGGGCTGTAAATAATAAAGGTTTATTTTAAAGTATATCAGCAACTGTAGGCCTACCATTAATATATGGTATTATTAACAATTAACACTACTTAACAAATAAAAAAAAACAGTCACAAATTGACAAGCATTAACGTTATGATCAGATTCCAAAAAAGAAACAAAAAGAAGGAAAAGAATCAGTGTTTATAACAATTCCAGGGAGGAGCCAGTTCTCATCCTCAATACCTGTCACTGCGCCACTCTCAACTGGATAGCTCATTTGGTAAAGACAGGACTTGTCACCTGAGGGACCCTGCTATGAACTATCCAGTGTGGATTAGTTGTTTTCCAAATTATTGTTATTTATTGAACATGGCATGCTGCCTTATATTTTCCCAGTTTTCAGCTCAGTAACCTTGGTTTTGCAGATTAAGTTAGACTTAATTTAAACCCATTTGGCCACTACATTCCCAGTTTTAGCAGAAACGCTAACTTAGCTAGTCTGTTAACATGAATATTGCAAGCCTCCAAACACAGACGTCTAACTTTAAATCCTACCTGTTGCCTTTCACCATCCACTTGTTTAGCTGCTGTCCCATACCTTGACACACTATCTCCTTTTCCCTCTTTCTTTTTATATTTTTAGCCCCTTTTAGCTTTTTTTGCTTTATCCATCTTATCATGACAACTGTACGTACCTGCTCACTGAGCTCACGCCCCCCCCCCCCCCCCCTCCCCTCCCCAACCCACTCCCACTTGTGATATTCCATTAATTATATTTATGGAATCTAATGAGGGGCCTACTGTAGCCTGTTAGTCCTCTAAAATGTTATATAGTATTGAGGAAATACTGAAATGTTTTTGAAAAGCACAACAGCTGCTTTGGCGCCCCCCAAGGTGCTGCGCCCCTATGCGCCGCATATGCTGCATACACCCTTTTTGCGCCACTGTGTACATCATCCTGTTGCTGATGCATGTATGGGTTAGAAAAAATTATATTTGAACTATTAAAACTTTAGTAATGCACTTTTAAAGATATTTATAAACTACACATTTTTTTTTATTTATGTAAATAATTTAAATCCAAATTAAAGCACAGGAAAATAAAAGTGTATGTTGTCTTGTAAAAAAAAATATTGAGATATATATTGTATATTGAGATATTGAATAAATATATCAAGATAACATTTTTAGTCCATATCGCCCAGCCTAACGACAAGTAAATGGAAAAAACACTTTGTCCCACATCAATTAATGTAGTGTTAAAACTGTTCAGTTTCAGCCCCACGCTGTCATGCTCTGTTCCCTCCCTCTGTCACCACAGTTTGAATTAAACACAGACAAAAAAAAAAAGAAAAATCCAATATAATAGTTTGATAGAAGCAAGCAACACAGGTTTCTTTGCTTTAAGATTAGGGTGACTTTCTTGCTGTTAGCTCAGTGGGTAGAGCGGTAACCGGAAGGTAGGTGGTTCAATTCTCACTCTCCCCAAAGTTTATACTGTTGATGTGTCCTTAGGCAAGACACTTAACCCACCTTGCCTACAGTGGCTGTAACACTGGATATTACTGTAGAACAATATAAGTGGCTTTGGATAAAAGTGTCAGCTAAATGAATAAATGTAAATGTATTTCTTAATCTTAGCACAAATTACTGCTTTAATTCTTTGGTATATGACCAAATTTTTTTTACCAATGTCTGGTCGATTGTTATCGTGACCACCCCCACATCACAATAAATTCCGTACCGTGGACTTAAGAAAGTGATAAAATGTACTATGAAAATATGACATTGTTACATCCCTTATACTCCTCCTTGAACTGCCACCTTATCGTGGTGGAGGGGTTTGAGTGCCCGAATGATCCTAGGAGCTATGTTGTCGGGGGCTATATGCCCCTGGTAGGGTCTCCCAAGGCAAACAGGTCCTAGGTGACGGGCCAGACAAAGAGTGGTTAAAAACCTTTTTTGAATAAAGAAATATCAAGGACCGTTACTTCGCCCGTTATGGTGCATCCAGGGCCCCACCCTGGAGCCAGGCCCGGGGTTGGGGCTCGCATGTGAGCGCCTGGTGGTCTTTCACCACGGGGCCCAGCCGGGCTAAGCTCGAAGGAGCGACGTGGGTCCGACCTCCCGTGGGACCGTAAGGGGCAAGTATCCCCGGATATAAAATCTGCCGCTGAGGACATGGAATGTCACCTCGCTGGCGAAGAAGGAGCCTGAGCTTGTGCGGGAGGTTGAGAGATACCGACTAGAGATAGTTGGGCTCACCTCCAAGCATAGCTTGGGCTCTGAAACCAAAATCCTCGAGAGAGGCTGGACTCTCCGCTACTCTGGAGTTGCCTGCAGTGAGAGGCGGCGGGCTGGTGTGGGTTTGCTCATAGCCCCCTATGCTTTGGCGTTAACCCCGGTGAACGAGAGGGTCGTTTCCCTGCGCCTTCGGGTTAGGGATAGGTCTCTCACCGTTGTTTGTGCTTACTGGCCAAATGGCAGTGCAGGTCCCAAGGGAGGTTGGAGACATTGAGTCCGAGTGGACCATGTTCTCCGGTGCCTGTCGTGGTGCCTCAGGAGGGGGAAACAGTGCCCTGCCAACACTGTTTACAGTGGAGGTGGGAATCTGCTGACTTCAACCTGGAAAATTGTTGGACGGTGGAAGGAATACTTCAAGGATCTCCTCAACCCTACCGACACGTCTTTCACTGAGGAAGCAGAGGCCAAGGGCTCAGAGGTGGACTCATCCATCACCTGGGCCAAAGTCACTTAGGTAGTTGGGAAGCTCCTCGGTGGCAAGGCACCAGGGGTGGATGAGATACGCCGTGAGTACCTCGAGTCTATGGATGTTGTGGGGCTGTCTTTGCTGACACGCCTCTGTAACATCATGTGGCGGTTAGGGACAGTACCTCTGGACTGGCAGACCGGGATGGTGGTCCCTCTTTTCAAGAAGGGGGACCGGAGGGTGTGTTCCAACTACAGAGGGTCTACACTCCTCAGCCTCCCCGGGAAAGTCTATGTCAGGGTACTGGAGAGGAGAATGCAGCCGATAGTTGAACCTCGGATTCAGAAGGAACAATGCGGTTTTCGTCCCGGTCACGGAACACTGGACCAGCTCTATACCCTCTCCAGGGTGCTGGAGGGTTTATGGTAGTTTGCCCAACCAGTCCACACGTGCTTTGTGGATCTGGAGAAGGCATTGACTGTGTCCCTCCTGGTTGGTGCCCTGTGGTGCTCTGGGAGTATGGGGTCCGGGGCCCTTTGCTAAGGGCTGTCCGGTCCCTGTATGACCAGAGCAGGAGCTTGGTTCGCAGTAAGTCAGACCTGTTCCCGGTGCAAGTTGGACTCCGGCAGGGCTGCCCTTTGTCACCGGTCCTGTTCATTATCTTTATGGACAGGATTTTAAAGGCGCAGCCAGGGGCTGGAGGGAGTCTGGTTTGGGGACCACAGGATCTCGTCCTGCTTTTTGCGGACGATGTTGTCCTGTTGGCTCCATCATGTCAGAACCTTCAGTGTGCACTGAGACGGTTGCAGCCGAGTGTGAAGCAGCTGGATTGAGGATCAGCACCTCCAAGTCTGAGACCATGGTTCTCAGTCGGAAAAGGGTGGCTTGCCCCCTTCAGGTTGGTGGAGAGCTCTTGCCTCAAATGGAGGAGTTCAAGTTTCTTGGGGTCTTGTTCACGAGTGAGGGCAGGAAGGAGCGTGAGATTGAAAGACGGATCGGTGCAGCTTCGTCGATGTACAGGTCTGTCGTGGTAAAGAAGGAGCTGAGCTGCAAGGCGAAGCTCTGAATTTACTGGTCAATCTACGTTCCTATTCTCACCTATGGTCATGAGCATTAGGTCATGACCAAAATTACAAGATCCCACATACAGGCAGGCGAAAAGAGCTTTCTCCGCATGGTGGCGGGGCGCTCCCTTAGAGATAGGGTTAGGAGCTTGTCACTCGGGAGGAGCTCTAAGTAGAGCTGCTGCTCCTCCACATCGAGAGGAGCCAGCTGAGGTGGCTCAGGCTACTGTTTCTGATGCCTCCTGAATGCTTCCCTAGGGAGGTGTTTCGGGCATGTCCCACCAGAAGGAGACCCCGGGGAACACCTAGGACATGCTGGAGGGACTATGTCTCTCGGCTGGCCTGGGAACGCCTTGGTATCCCCCCGGAAGTGCTGGAGGAAGTGTCTGGGAAGTGGGAAGTCTGGGCGTCTCTGCTTAGACTGCTGCCCCCGCGACCCGGCCCCGGTTAAGCAGTAGAAGATTGATGGATGGATGGATGGATGGACATCCCTAATAACTACTGAATGAAATTACATCCAGCCTCAGTGTTTCCTCACTGCAGCCACATGGCACGGAATTTTTTACGTTTTATCACAGCAGTCAGAAATGCAAAACGCAAAGCCTCTAGAATCTGCTAAAAGCTAAAAAGAAGGTAAAAACTGTATAGCCTTTTTTGTGCTTTACCTGTCTCCATACAATAATGGCTTGGTTAGACACTGTGTGCAGGCTTCGTGAAACCACTGACCACAACTGCCACACTGTAACATCTTCAGGTTCCACCTGTAGAACAGAACACACAAGCATCAACAAAACATGTAACATGTCTAATACAGTCTATAATGTGGATAAATGATCCACGGTCACTCACTCTCCGGGCCCAGCACAATAGCAGTAACACTGTTGCTGATTGGTCAGATGCTGTGGGTCCCAGTCTAAGGATGACAGCTGATAAGGAAGCCGGAGTTTCATGTACTGCATGAGTCTGGCAAATCGCCCTCTTTTGAGTGCCCCTCCTCTCTGAAAACAGGTTTTAGAAATACAAGTGCAATGGTTATCGTCAATTCAAAGGGAGTGATCAGATCAGATGGATCAGATCAGAAGGAGACAATGTGCCTCATTTATTAGAGGTCAGCTGTTAGAGATAGTATCCCAGGCAGCACAAGTCTGGTCACTGAGATATGGACATTGAGCAATTGACAATTACTCCTCATCTCAAATCTCTGGGAATGGAGCACAAATGATTGATTGACTTTAAATGCACTTTCCTGAGCTTCTGTTATTTCATGGACACAAGCTAGAGCATAACCAGTAGGTTGGCAGTCGGTTCCCAGTGGTGTCAGACCCGTCTTAAACTAAGTATCACCTGTTTGAGGCCCTGGTCAGAGAGATGTTATAATGTTCTGGATCATGTGCTGCCTTCTGTGTCTCTGCTGCAGACACTGGGAGTAAAGACCAGGGGTCTCCAACTTAAGGTCCACAAACCAAATACATTCTAGTTAATAAATAATAGGTGAAATAAAAGGATGCATAAAAGGTAACAGCTGAACAAATAAGAGTTGTTTTGATCAAGTTTTTCTGTTTTAGATAAACACATAAGATCAGTGTTTTTATTTTTGGATTTGAGCTAAAGAGATTTAAGGTCTCAGCTAAAGTTAATAAGAACTAATTATTGAACACAAAGTAATTAACCAGGTCTCAATCCATCAGAGGCAAATTTATTGAGGATTTTAAGTAAATGTTGTTAATTATCACCAAAGTACCTAACCTTATAGGCAAATTTAGCTGTATTAAAAGAATTTAGAATTTTATTTTATTTACGTTTATTTATAAACTTACAAATGGACAAACATTAGCCTATATTTTAAATAAATATGGGGACAGTTGACATTTACTTAGGGACTGTTGGAACTGGCTTTTGGGACGGTCCTGGGACAGTGCTGAAAAAAGTTGGTCTGGAGCCCTAATTGGTGAAAAAAATAAAAAGGACATTTTTAATTTGTCTCAAATAATTTTATAAAAAAAAAAATTACAAAACTGAATTGTGAGATCAGAATTGTGAATTAAATCGTGACTTGAGTGAATTGTTACATCTCTAATGCACACCATTTAATGTTGAAGTCAATATTGAGTAAGTTTATGTACTTTTGCCCCCCCAAAAAACATTACACAAAGTTCTGCATATAACACACTAAATTGATGAGAAATATGTGAGACAATAGATTATGAGACTAACCTTGGTTGCAACTGCAAAGACACATTGACGACAGACCCACGAGTCACTGTCAACTTCCGGTTCAATAGCCGGCGTGTGGCACTCTGCGTGATAACCTGTAATGTAAGGAGCAGGCAGAGCGTTTAATTTGACTTCATGAAGCAGACAGCTAGAATGACAATAATGGCTGAGGCGCTCCGTCTTTGTGCTCTGCTGGTTTGTTTCACAACTATGCAAAACATTTAAATATAATATTTCCATCAAGAATGCAGAGGTTGTCTACTTTTCCTCCCAAACAAACCGTCAGTGATGCTGTTGTGTGACAGCGCAGTAAAGACATGCCATTTAAAGTTGTTGCTATTTCATGCTTGTCTACTTTTTTTTACAATGTCTACAGAGCAGTTGGCTCATCTTTTTAGTCTTGAAATCCATATTCAAGCAGTTTCTGAAAGGATAAGCATTTGTGCAGAAATTTTCCATTCCTAGAGACTCCCCTGACTTTCTGCACTCAAGAATGTGCTTTCCTTTTTTATTTTATTCCTGTTAGGGGTGACCTATCTCAGAAACTTTGTGCCTTAGACAGGGTACACTATGGACAATGGCCAAATAGTCGCAGGGCTGACACTAGAGACCTTCTTGCTGAGAGGCAGGAGTGCTAACCACTGTGCACCCTAACTGTGCAGTCCATATCTCCACAGAATTATTATTTTTTAAATGTAACACTTTTGTTTTAGCCCCAATTTTTCTTTAACTGAACTCAAATAGCTTAGATTTTTTCTATGAACACAAAAAGCCTTTTTCGCTCAAATGTTTTTTAAAAATCTGTCTAAATCTGAGATGCACTTTAAGATAATCCATCCACCTCACAGGTGTGGCATATCGAGACACCAATTAGAGAGCATAAACAAAACAAAGCAAAAACAAAAGTATTGAGTTAAAATTTTTGTTCAGTATAACTATTTCTTAAATTTCACTCCTATTGCATCTACTTTTTTTCACTACTTCACTGACACTTAACAATTGTCCCTTGGGGTTTCCTGTAGGTCTGGAGTCAGCTGATCGTGTGTTACCTCTCTCTGTCATAAAACCCAGAGGGTCCTGCCAAACTGCAGGTTGTGGACAGCACTTAAGGTTTTTTTTCCCTCTCCATTGGCACTTATGAGTCTGCTGTCCACAAAACTGGACAATAGAAGATTTCCGATGCCTAGTCACAAGTCTTAATCTGTTATTACATTTGTATGGTATCAAGACATTTGATGGATGGGATCTTGCCAGAATATGATATGGCAACTGTTATTTTGACTCTAATAATTATAATAAAAAAAAAATCACAATTTCTAGGCAAGAGAGGCTAGCTAGGTCTCTGTAAACTATGAGTCTGTAATATAACTTTGATCTGTCACAATAAAAAATGCCTGTTGGGAAGTGTAGTAGCAATTGATATTTCCAAAGCAGAAATTCAAAATTACAATAATCAATTCAATAATTCAAAATGTTATTGTAATCACAATATTAAGAAGCACTAATACTATTACATACAATTTCTGTATAATGATCTGATGAGACAAGACCATAAACAATCATGTATCTGTATTTACCATAGCTCTTCAACAATGGATGTTAATGATTAATTTACACTTAATTAATACCCATTAAGAACCTGTCGTTGCTCATAAGTTACTTCCATGTCTTTTTGCAGTAGGTGTCAGCAGAGTAACAGCAAAGTGTGAGTTGAATGCAGCATTAGCCTGAGCAGAGGCTGGGGACACAGTTCTTTGATTCTTTCTTGAGCTGTACACTCCAGCAGAGAGTATAATCAAGCTATGAGTATAGTCCGAGTAAGCTTTGCATGTTAACGTACTGATAATGTCCATGCCTGCTTTGAACTTCAGCAGATTATCTGGATGAGGTTTACAGCCCAAATGCATGTTCTTGGATCATTGCATATTTGCATTCACAAGCTGCTAAACAGGTGTCTTTACGTTTGTGACATTTAACTGGGTGATGTGTAGATACCTCATTCATTCCTCATCTTGATGCAGGTGCTCAGCTCATATCTATTATTTGCGTCACGCTCTTTCCTTCGAGAGGCTGACTGTTATTTACCATACTATGTCAAACCTTCAAGGTCAGTGTGAGAAAAAGAGACGAGCCTTAGCCTGACAGTGTGTGATGAGGCGTGCTTCTTACCGTGGCGACATTTAAGACAATTTATGAGTGGTTCTTTAAGGGGCGGCGCGTCGCAGATACAGCAAACTTCTTCCACTCCAGCAGCAACTGAGGCCAAAGCAGAAAAAAACAGAGAAGAAGCAGAGAGAAAAAAAATGCGTGAGAAACAAAAGACAAAGAGTGGAACAGAACAAGCCCAGTTAAAAGCATTAATTGATATGTATTGATTTAAACTGTTGGCACCTCATTGATTTCAGTGTCTCCTGCTCCCTCTCACTTCATTTAACTGGCACACATTCAGTCCAGTCCTAATAAGGTTCCATAAATTTAAAGGTTTGCTATATGTAATTCATATTTACAAGCTTTATGGAGGATTATGATTAACATCAAAGTGTTACTATGGTGTACAAGAACACACTAAATCTGTCAATTGAGACCCAAAGCATTGTAATGCTTTGGGTCTCAATTTCGGCAGAGAAATAATATAGATCAAACTAATCTTTAACGTCAAAGAAGCAAACTAGTAAAAATAAATAAAGCTTTGGAGAAATAAAAAGATGTGAAGATGACCTTTGTCTTGCTGACAATCTGATCTATAAGAGAGCAGTCCAAATTATAATTTAGTAATTTCATACTTTCACTTTTCACTATCAGTAGCTATTTTGGCTTCTTTCCTGTGTAATGAGTTTACCCTCATAGCAATAATATTAGAATGTCCAGTTATCACAGTCGTTAGAGAAGTGAGGTTTTACAACTATATACCGTTATAATGTTAATTTAAGGATATTATGTATAAACAAAAATATAAAAAAAAAGTTAGACAATTAAAGGCCTACCACATTTCCAAGGCCAAAGCAGAGCCTGATGGAGCCGCTGAAAAGGTTTGCATTGGGGCCCGACTGATATGGATTTTTGGGACCAATGCAACACATATTAGAGAGTAAAAAATATTTTTTTCATATTTCTGTAGGATTTCTTTTATTAAACAAATAACTACTTTTGATCCCTTAAATATTATTCAAACACTTACAAAGATTTCCTTAAAGGCAGAACATTTTACAGTTTTTAAATACTCTTGTAATACTGAAAATGTGTATGGGGCAAGTAGCAATAATAACATCACTTTAATAAAAAAATATTTGTACAAAATAATGTATGGGAAATAAAATAATCATGCAAAAACTATATGAATTAAGACATTTACTTTTACATGACTCTCCAGAGTTCTTCTTAAATACAGCCTTAATGTGCTCTGCTATGAGGTTCTTTATACCATGATTTTTTTGTTTTTACAAGTCTGCTTTTATTTAATAATACAAGTTTTATGTTTCTAATTAAAATTAATTAAAAGTCTATTTTACAGCAACAACTCATTATCAAACCTCCCCTAATATAAATTGTATAGATCCTAGTTTGTCTGGGTCTACATGGTAACAGTGTGCGTGTGTGTGTGTGTGTGTGTGTGTGTGTGTGTGTGTGTGTGTGTGTGTGTGTGTGCGTGCGTGTGTGTGCGTGCATGTGTGTGTGTGTGGGGGGGGCACACTACATGAAGTTAGTTTTCCTTTAGTTAACTGCTAAACAGCAAGCTAATTTCTGAACAACAATAAAACGTGACGAACAGCTAAATGTGTCGGGCTACCCTACTTTCTCTTTGACTGGCCCTGCCACTCCTCACACGTTCTCTCTCCCTGCTGCTACTGCTGCTAACGTCCTCTAACTGAGAACAGTAATACCAGAGGTAATTTAAATGTAGTGATTAAATGATATACATCTGTTAATCCATATAAGACTTTTCCCTGTCGTTTTACTGAAGTAATAAAACTTATACAATGCATAAGGGCAAGGCCAGGTGACTTTTTGTTGCTGTGGTGGAGTTCCACTATCAATTAAACGCAGCAGAAACTCTGCTGTTAAAATCGACGTATATTCGCCAACTTTCGATTATTCTTTATTGGGCTATATCGTAAAATAATATCGGCTGGCCGATAAATCAAATTATACTTTATTATGATTTATCCAAAATTTTTTAACATCGCAGAGGGAAAGAGCAGTCATGTGTTCATGTGACTGTTTAATCAGTCAGCAACAATGGCCGATGGAAGAGCAGAAGAACCTGTAAAGCCTCTGGCATCATTTAAATCAACATGTATGACCGTGATACTTCTAGCCGTAAATTTGGAGAAAGAAAGCAATGTCAGCTGTGAGTAGAAAATGAAGTGCGCATTTACATTTCTGCAATGCATTCAATTAGAGCTGGTGAATCCAAAAACCTCTTAATATAAAGCTGTAATATCTTGTTTTATTACCAATAAACTACCATACAATCTTGTCCAGTATCTCCGAGTTTGTCTGAGAGCGGTTTCATCATCAATTACTGCATAACTATCTCATAATTCAGCATCATTATATGTACATGATACAGGCAGTCATCATAGGCCTGCTTTTGTAAAAGACTAAAAAAGGGCTCAATTTAAGTTGTTTTCAAGTAATGATAACAATTTTTTTTTTTTAAATGTCTTTGACTTTAAGTGCAAGAAGTTTTTCAACTTTTTTGCTGATCTGTGACATAAAAACAGTAATGTGATACAAACCGTGAGTTTTGTAATCTGTTGCACCACTAAACATTCTCAAAATGAATGTGTTATTTGAAACACATAACATATGGAACTTTAATTTTAATGGTAATCCTATGCAGCAGTCCATGAAATATTTAACACACATCTATATATCAATAAGATATTTCCATAACACACTACAAACCTGCACAACACATACTTACGTTTTATTACAGCCGAGAGAAGAGTTAGAAAAGTATTTCTTTTAAAAAGTTACAAATACAGTTCAAAAATTTGAAAAGTCGTTCAGAGTTTCTGTTTATGAAGGAAACAGACAAATGTATTTTGAGTTGAGAATTTGTATAACTCTTTGAACATGTTATAAGCCTAAATCTTCAATTGGTCCTGCAGCGCCTCTGTAGCAACCAGTTAAAACAGTAAAAGTTCTTACAAGTGTGAATGTCCTTCCGGAGGACCCAGAACTCTGAGTTGTCCTCAAACCTCACCAGGCAGCACTGCTTTACTCCGTCTACCTGCAGAGAGAGCAGCAGAGCAGAGTGACTGACAACTAAATGGAAGTCTTTTCAAATCCAGATGAACACAAAAGCGAATCAGAGAGGACACACTTACTCTCTTCACGTTGCCGAGGTACAGTAGCCCATCACTCCATCGAGCCAGCACATCATCTCCTTCACTCACTCCCCCCATCCTGAGGAGAGAACGCAGCCTGAAGTCAAATGGAAATCCCATTTATTCTGTGAATACTTTGCTGGCATTGCTGACAGAGGGTTTATTGCCCCGGCGTTTGAGCAGGCGTTCTCAGACAGCGGGCTAAGTGCAGAGGATCAAGCGATCCCCCTCCTCCTTCAGAAGAGAGCATAGCGACAGCCTGTATCTACCACAGTGAGACATGAGAGTGAGTACACAAGACAAATGATTACTGCACATAAAGCACACAAAACACTGCATGCAGCTCACAAACAGAACAACATCGAGCAGTGTTGACATCCTCCAGACACTTTGCCGCTGTCTCCTCTCTAACAACATCTTCCAAACTTGCACAGAGACATGAATGGTCGTGTTATATGAGCATTTGTTCTAGTGCATGCACTCAAGTAGAGCCAGACGCAGAGGCATGACGCTTACTGTATGTATGTATCCTTTGTGAACCACACAAACGTACCTGTCAAGTCCAACTCCTCTGCGGCGGGGTCACACTGATTCCTGGGGCTGGACATGCAATGCCCTCATCTGCTGTGGATCTTCGCTGTCCAATTAGTGGCCGCTCGGATGCGCAGCCCGGGTGCTGGCCCTAAGTGGCGGGTGTGCATGTATGTGCCTGTCTGTGCCCAGCGCCGCGGTGTGTCAGTCAGCCGTCAGTAAGCAGCGAGACGGAGGGGGCGGGGGTCTGTCCGTCCGTTCGTCTCAGCCTCTGTGTGTCCGTCCTCCCGCGCGATGCCGTTTCGTCATGTTGCTTTGCTCGGTGCCCCCCTCCGCCACCGCAACCTATTGATGCTGTTCAGACGGCTTTGTGAGAACAGCAGCGGAGTCAAGCCGCCAGAGACGCCATCATCCCTGCCTCCGACTTGTTGTGACGCAGACATAAAACAGCGATAGAGGAGGAGGGGGTATCCGGAGGAAACAGCCCCTGGCCACGGCAACCCCGGACCCTACACCGCTCTTAATGCTCTTTTGCCGAGTGTGAAAGCGAGGAGCCTGCCAGCTGAGCCGCGCGCCAATGCACGAGCCAATTAGGAAGCCAATTAGCAAGTTCCCGCCTCATTAAATACAGGCGGCAGGAGGGACCGCTACGTTAGAGAAGTCCTCCGAGAAAAGTTTTTTTTTTTTTTTTTTTTTTTTTTTACTGAACACACAGGCATTCATCAGACACAACGAGCTGCTATGGGCCTATCTCATAGAAAAGTCGTACTATCTCATTTTTAACTGTAGGCTATATTAGGCTCACAAAAGCACATATGAAAAGAAGCGGAACTAGACATTATTTTTTGTTTATCGGCCTACAACCGTCTGAAGTTATTCATTCATTTATATTTTAGATTAGTGATTAGGGTAAATATTATCAACTAATATAGCTATGCCTGTTTGAAAATAAATAGCCTATAGGTAGGCTACACAACGCCCATATGCTATAGTTCACTAATAGGCATATTGAAAGGTAAAGCTAATTCAAAGTAAATTGTGCATTTAGCTTACAATCTTCTACTAGTTCACTGCTCCCTACTTTTGCACTGAGCTTCTTTGAACTATTCCAAAGATAATCATAGTCCACAGGTCTCCCTCAGGCTCAGCTCTGGTTTCTTGTAAATTAGCCTAGGGTGAGTTGCTAATAACTCAAGAGCTATGGCAATGATATTCATTTTGCGCGTTAAGTTAGGCTAGTTGATCTTATTTTCATCAGCATCTGAATTTTTGTTACATTGTCTAAACTGTTCTTGTGAGAAAATGTTAAGCCACATCCTTTTAAACAGCACTGTCTTAGCTATACGAACAGGTGTAAGTAGCATGTTTCCAATCTAAGAAGTTAAGCTGGCAGAGCTAGTTTTATCATGGCTGCCAGTGAATATGGCCAAATGAATGTTAAAGCTACTCTGTTTCCAGTGGAAGGCCACGCAGTTCAAAATGGCCCCGGGAGGATACGCGCCGTGTGCTGACTGCAGCTGTGACCACCAGGGGGCCGACTAACACCAGAGGACCGTTTGAGGCTTGCTCTGTACAGTAGGCCCCTCAGCAACAGGCTCTGTGTTCCCACGTGTTCACTGTGTGCATCATTTGGATTTCTGTCACCAAGAACATGTAGAGCTGTACCAGAGTGACTGAGGCTCAGTGCGTTGTTGGTTTGATTATATAGTCTAATTACAGCTTATTAAACAAGACTCTTTGGTTGTGTAATCAGAGGGAGTCAGATCCTGTATATAGCATATAAGTAGATGGGATTGGGACATGCCCCATTGTCCCAGTCACACAAAATGTTGAGATAGAATTAAAAAGTTAAAGAACAAAGTCAGAATGATTGAACAGAATCAACTTGCACCAGACATTTGACTTTCTCAACTGAACCACTACCAATTTCCTGTTGTGCCATTTTGTAACTTAAAATGTAAGATTAAAACCTATACAAAAGTACTTATCTGCATCTATTATGTAGGAGCAACTATTATCTGAGACCTGAAGACACTTATTTTACTGCTGAGGCCGGGAGGCGCTGCTACTGAAAAGGGCAGTTTTGAGATCTGTTTCACAGATCACTCCATTGCTGTAAGACAATTTACCCCATAATTACTTTGACAATTGCCCCATTCTCCCATGTGCACTACTTTTTTCTTCAACACATGTAACAAGAAAATGAAGTCTCACACATATTAAACCTCTCTGTGGAGGTGCTTGGTGGTGTCTGGTGACAATTTTCAATTTGCAATTCCTCATACTCCCCCCTTTTTTAGAGCATGTGAACAGCAATGGTGGACCTGGGGAGTTGGCTGACATTGAATTGTGGCACTGTGAGTGTTAATGTTTTTATTAGCAAAATAATTGATTGATTTGGAAATTAAGTCATTTTCATTTGGAATTTATAATGTTTCATTGATGTAGCCTGCACTTTACCTGTTGCTTTCCAAAATGCTATTGTTAGCCTAAATGTTGCAATTTGTAATAAGCATTAGCTCACTATAATACGGAGCCCCTCTGGTCTCACTATGTAAAAAAAAAAAATATATGTAACTAAGTCGTGGCCACGAGATACGCTAACTCGTGGCCACGAGTTAAGCTAAGTCGTGGCCACGAGATACGCTAACTCGTGGCCACGAGTTAAGCTAAGTCGTGGCCACGAGATAAGTAAATATGAAAGCATGCACGCTAACTCTGCCGCCCATAAGGCTCATACATACAGCCAGATGGACCTAAGCCTACAACGCCCTCTGCTGACGTTTTATCGTAGGCTACACAGACATGCTTTTCCAAAATGTCAAAGACTTCAATAATTAATAAACCAGTCTGCACACTAATATAGACTATCTTAAAATCATAATCAGAAATACTTTATTGATCTTTATTGATATCGATAACCTTTGTTATTTAAATGGACCCTGTACTGTAGTGCAATGTAATACTTCACATTCTGTGCAATATTATCTGTTTTAATATTCAGTGTAATATAGTTTGCTGCAGTTCTGCTTCTATTTATTTACTAGTACTGTTCATCACAATCAATTCAATTCTGTTAATACAGTAATGTAAATCTTGTAGGCTGCATATCCATGGTCCTTTATAACTCTTCTTCATATTTTATAGCATATATTTATTTAGCATATACTTTTTACATGTGTATAGGCTACTTGTTTATTTACCAACTTATATTATTATTTATATTTCTTTAAATGTCTTGATGTGCACATCAACTGTGACACAACAATTGTCCCCTGGGTTATCGATATCAATAAAGATCAATAAAGTATTTCTGATTATGATTTTAAGATAGTCTACAGTAGTGTGCAGACTGGTTTATTAATTATTGAAGTCTTTGACATTTTGGAAAAGCATGTCTGTGTAGCCTACGATAAAACGTCAGCAGAGGGCGTTCTAGGCTTAGGTCACGGTACCTCCATCTGGCTGTATGTATGAGCCTTATGGGCGGCAGAGTTAGCGTGCATGCTTTCATATTTACTTATCTCGTGGCCACGACTTAGCTTAACTCGTGGCCACGAGTTAGCGTATCTCGTGGCCACGACTTAGCTTAACTCGTGGCCACGAGTTAGCGTATCTCGTGGCCACGACTTAGCTTAACTCGTGGCCACGAGTTAGCGTATCTCGTGGCCACGACTTAGTTACATATATTTTTTTTTTTTTACATAGTGAGACCAGAGGGGCTCCGTACTATAATGATCTAATGTGTATCATTTATATTTTGTCTAATAGGCTATTGCAATTTCCACATTTGTTGCATTAATTTAAGCTTATTCACCCAAATGGAGGTGGTTTTACATCGAGAATATTTAGAATTGTCATTGCTAACTGCAGGACACAGTTACCAAAGAGCTGAGTACTACTCTCAGGAACTGCGACGTCACACCGAGAGGAGGGGGCCAGAGCCGAGCACAGTGCACTATCAGCCGCCGACAGCAGCGGACACACGGCTCTGAGACACGGCGATAGCGGGGACAGAGTGGGAGGCGGCGGACACGGAGACACCCTGGATGTCGGCGATGACGGAGCAGATGGGCGCGACCCTCCCCAGCTGAGTCCGCATCCAGGCTTCCCCAGCGGTCTGCCCGGTCCCGAGTCTCTCTCCACCGCAAAGGACCGGCCCATCCTGCGAATGACAGCTGGAGCACAGTGAGTTGACGACATGCTTCCTTGTTGCTTATCTGCTCAGTTGATTTAGTCCGTTTGAACGGAGCGTTGGGATAGAAGTCAGTCCAAAGCTACTGCTCAGCGTCGCTCTCTAACGACACTAGCATGCACAAACTTTTCCAGCCTATAGCCCAGGTTTTCCGTTGGCAGGTACAGAGTCTGGAGTGAGTAGCCCCTGAAGCACCTCCCTATGGCTCACATGAACAGAGCGCTCTGCTGTGAGCTCACTGTGACCCGGTGACCGTCACATGGGCAGGTTCTTCTGGTCAGTCAAAGCAGCCATTCAGACCTGTGTACAGAGCCGACTCCAGCCTCAGGCCTGGCTCAGTATTCACCTGGAATCAGCAACAAACGAGCCCCAAAGCGACAACTAAATGATGCACAGCATGCATAAAATATGAAAAGCAATATTTTACAGCACATCATCATGTGCTCTGTATATTACTACTCTAGTCATTAGGTTGCAGAGATGGGTAATTAAGTACTTTACTCTAGTAAATAAGTAGTTGTAAAATGTAAAATAAACGTATTCTTAGTAGCCATAGGGTTTCTTCAGTAACTTTTCATTTAATCAAATAAAGTAGTAGTAAAGTACCATTTTAACTTGACTTTTCACTGGTTATCCATGTTCAGAGCTCCTCTGGTTTGGCTGATGCCTCTGATTTCAAATATAGATCGATTGGTCCAGTGGCTCTGTCACAAGACTCAACTGCAGTTCTTAGGGTTTTTTTTCATAAATTGTCTCAGAAAAGTAGGTATGAACACTAGGATAGTATTCAGGCTCAGGAAAGTCCAGCATGAACTTGGCTATGTTTATTATATTATTATACTGTATACGCATATTATTTATACACAAATAGTATTTTTAATTCATTTCTATTTATGGGCCTGGTTTTATTGCTGTAGTTAGTTCTTTGATCTCGGTTCTTTGTTCTCCTGTTATGATTTTGTTGACTACTTTTATATCCTCTAGTCTAGTCTTTAGTCCCCACTTTAGTTTCTAGGTAACTTTGCCTTAGTGTGTCCTGTGGACGTGTCCCTCATACACCTCTCTTCCTGAGCACTGTTTACAGATGACTATCTCTGGCAGTCCAAATGCCAGAGAAGGGAAGGGAAATGGAAGCAGGCCTTGGTATGCAAATACTGCCTGCTCTGGGACATGGGGAACGTGTTAAACAAATTAGCCTCAGTGCTGACACTACTCAATGTAGCTCTCTTGTGTAAAGCTTAATTTTTTCACTCTTATATACTGCTTAACAGCCTCTAGCTTAGGGCTACAGTAAAATGATTGTGACTGCAGTATAAACCATGAAAGCTGTTAGCTAAATTGAAGTGCTTCTGCTCTTGCCCTCAGCTGGCATCATGCTGCCCCGGAACCTAAGAACAGGTGGTTATGACCTGCCGGGGGTGGAGTCTAACACTGTGCCTCTCATTGGCTACCGGCCACTGCCACCTGAAAGCCCCAGCAACCAATCAGGAAGGAGCGGACATGAATTGGAAAGTTCCCAGGTGAGTGTGGACTTGTGTTCTGTCCAGAACATTGTCCAGTGTGAGGCAGACTCTCCTTCATTACCTTTCCTGGGCTCTACATGCACATCATTTTTATATTACCACATTATTCTGTGCAGTATGTATATTTGTCATGACATACATTTCCTTGTCTCATAAAACCTTTTGAGTTATCAGCCTTGAGTAGATAAATTTAGTTGGACTGGTGAATTTTTTTTTGAGAAAGTGGTTAAGTTAGTCCATTTGGACATGCAATTTTTTTTTAACTGTCCTTACTTCAGATTTTTCTATATTACACAAAGACCTACTGGCTTGTCTAACCTTACTCAGGTGTGCGTCTGGCCTAAACATAACCTAAACTTTCCAGTGTAAATGAGGCTAAGGCTGCATCTGCCAAATTTCTGACATGTGACATGTTTTTCACAGGTTTTTACAGTTCGAGCAACTTTTTTTACACTTACTATATTGTACATGTTGATATTGCAAGGATTATAAATAACCAGTATATTGTGAAGTATACATCTCATCCCAAGATATTTTTTCATAAATGTATAATATTTTATCTAGAACCGTTTTGTGCTGACCAGTGAGTCTCACAGCTTGTGCCCTGCTGACACACACAACCTATTCCTTCCCAGAAGTGAACTTCATGGCCAGCCTGCAGAAATTCTTAGGGCTATAAACAGCAGACTTCCTCTGTGGTCGTCACATGACCGCGCTTGACCGCACTGTGAATAATGTGTGCAGCGGCAGTCAGTGGTCGAATCTGTAAACACCTGCTCTGATCAGCTGCTCCCTGAGGACACCGCTCTCTCACTGTTACACCAGACTCTTTCATTAGATCAATCAATGTGAATCCAGTCACACATCTTAACAGAGGCTTACCGTCAGTTATCTAAGCCCTGCTTTCAGAGGGATATCTTTACAGTAAGCATTTTAGTGAAACATCTCAATTAGTGTACTACTAAAAATACCGGACTTTGTAATAACCCTTTTATCTCTTAAATGAGGACTTTAGAGGTTACACAGCTGAGGTCACTAGGCAGGCATCAATACAGTCCATGAGGTAAACTATTAAACAACAAGTTGGTCCCAATATGACCGTCTCAGGTTGGCATGGGTCCATACATTATGCATATGAAGGGCTCCGATTACGTAAAACCTTTCTGCCAATAAAACATTTTCATTTGTAATATGTTCAATATATAATCAACCTTTTTTAGTCCTTGTCTGCAGTTTATATTATCTGAAGTCTTTATTATGGATGAGAGGAGATGAAATGTTGCTGTGTCATTAAAAGTTAGCATGTGTCGTGCTCTGATAGAGTCTTGTGTGGCTTACGTCTTTAGAGTGGACCAAGAAAGGACTGATAACTGCTGTAGATGTGAAAAGATTAAGTTTTATTTCCATTTAGTTTCAAACGTTGGTTGGCATCAGTTTCTTAAAGGAGTAGTGTGTTGGCTCTGTTAGCAGCTGTACTTTAATCAGAGCCTCCCATCTGCCTCTCCAAACTCGGAGTGTGCAGTTCTTCTCATAGGCAATCTGTTGAATATCTGAGAGCAGAGCAGGATGATATGGTATTGTCATATTAATATGCCACACTTGCTTCATATGAATATTTGAGAAGAAGATGTATGTTTGGAATTTGTTCTTACAGGAAGTATTTTACTTAAGTTATTCTCACAGAAAATGCCCCTGAGTCATTGTGTTTCTTTAGACTGTAGTTATTTTTTTAAAAATTTTCTTAAGGGCAAGTATTACTGCTGTTAAATGTAATGACTCTGGACAACAGCAAATTAGCATGTACAGTAAAAATAAAACTGGGAAGTTAAGAGGAATTGTTGTTTTATGTAATACACCCACAGATGTTATAAGATAAGAGTGTGCTATTTTATAAACCTGTTGGTGCAGTAGATCTGCAGCACACACGCTTTAAAGAGTGGCGTAACAATATAATTGTTATATTTGTTATAAGTGGTTGAAAGACAAATAGTGAATGTAGTCATTAAATCTTTGGGTGAGTGAGTGTGTGGTTATAGTGTGTGAAGATGCTACGGAATAGTCTGATGTAGTTTTTAAATAATAAAATAGGGCATCAACATAGTCAATAAACATGTATTTGTTTCAGTCTTATTTAAAAGGAGTCCTGGGCCTAGAGTTTTTTTAGATGGTAGGATTAACAGCAGAGGAAACAACAGCAGACACAGAGAAAACATGTAATTTTTATAGTAACTTCCCTGTCTTACCCGGGCTCAGGACCTTCTTGACTTGAGGCAACAGTGCTCCTACCTGGCACCATATTGTACTACATACCCCAATCAGAGGGCTGCAGGTTTGAGTCCCCGCTTAAATCGATTCCAACGTGCTAGCTTTCTGTCAAATTTATTGCTCCTATTATCTCATAGTTCTAATAAATATATTTTGTAGTGCTATTACCAAAATGTAGTGCTTACTCACTCTCTGGTCACTGGGCTTTTGTCAAGGGGCTCCTCAGAAACTAAATGTATTTTGCATTGTCTCTGGTAAATAAACTTAGTTTGGCATGTGCCCGGTTATTCACCCACACCCGCTCCAGAGAACACATCCATCCTCCAGCAGCTCCACTGGCTTCCCATTCAGTACCATATCCACTTCAAGGTCCTCCTCATCACCTACAAAGCCCTAAATAACCTTGCCCCCCCATACCTCTCAGATCTCCTTCAACAACATTGCCCCTCCCACCGTCTCCAATCCTCTGACTCAAATCTCCTCACCCTCATCACCAAATCCAAGCACCATGGGTGACAGAGCTTTTGCCATAGCTGCCCCTTCCCTCTGGAACTCCCTCCCTCCACAAATCCGAACCTTTTCAAGAAATGTTACAACCTGTCATAAACTCTTTTGCAATATGTTGTTTTGTTTATTGTTCTGTTGTATGCATTTTATGTATGTAAAGTGTCTTTGTGTCTCCTAAAAAGCACTATATAAAGCTGGTGTATTATTGTTATTATTATGTATCAGACTAACAAAGACACTATATGCCTCTAAGAAGTAATATGAAGTAATATGTATTTGATGCAAACATGAGACAGATGTAATCTAACAAAGTGCACAGCTCTGACCTGAATAGTTCTCACTTTTAGTTAAAAGGCAGCAGATAAGAGGCATCTAGGGATGCATGGTTGAAAGTGTGAGAGATAGGAAGGAGGGGGCTAGGCTTCTCCAAAACAATGCTTATCTTTAAATAAAGCTTTGCAAGATGAATTTCTAACCTGGGGAGGGCATCAGTAGGTGTGCATTTGTTCAAAAGCTAAGGAAGCACAACGACATGGACTTATTTAAGGCACATGGTGAGGGCATTAGGATTTAGAAGAGCAGGGGTGGGGCAGAGAGATCATTTCCTGTGAGAGCTGACATAGTAGTCCTTCACCAAAGGTTGAGATGACTTGTGATGGAAGGAGAGGGGAAGAAAAATAGCAGTGTAACACAACATGTTCTGCTTCCTGTGTTTGTCTCCAGTTATTATGTGCTTCCTGTAGGGGGCTGGGAACGGGTAAACTAAGAAAGGATTGTCAGACTGCTACCATTTTATTTAAAATAATTAGGTGTATGTTAAAAGGAAAACAGAAAACTGAACAGGAGCATTTATTTGTCATTATCAAGAAACCTGATCAGAGATCAAACGTTTTGGTGCAAATAGTCAACATGGTCACAAGAAACGTGTCGAGAAACAAATTAACCGCCAAAGATTTGCTAAGAATCAAACGTGAAGCTACCAGGAACCCATTATTCTCCAGTGCTGCCATATTCCACAACTGCAACATACCTGGAGTGTCAAGAAGTATGAGGTGTTCAGTTCTCAGAGACATGGCCAAGGTAAGAAAGGCTGAAACCTGACCACCTCTGAACAAGACACCTAAGTTGAAATGTCAAGAATGGGCCAAGAAATATCTGAAAACAGATTTTTAAAGGTTTTGTGGACTGATGAGATGATTATGACTCTTGACGGACCAGATGGATGGACCCGTGGTTGGATCAGTAACGGACACAGAGCTCCACTTTGACTCAGATGCCAGCGGGGTGGAAGTCTGGTACTGGTATGGGCGGGTATTATTAAAGATGAGCAAGTGGGACCTTTTCGGGTTGAAAATGGACTCAAAATCCACTCTCAGACCCACTGCCAATTTTTAGAAGACACTTTCTTTAAGCAGTTGTTTAGGAAAAAGTCTGCATCTTTCAAGAATACTTTCATTTTTATGCAAGACAACACTCCATAACATGCATCAAAGTTCTCCAGTGTGTGGCCAGTAAAGACCTTAAAGATGAAAAACTAATGACATGGCTCCCTTCTTCACCTGACTTGAACCCTATTGAGAACTTCTTAAGCAGGACATTTACAGTGAAGGTAAACAGAACACCTCTGAACAGTGTCTGGGAGGCTGTGGTTGCAGCTGCACAAAAAGTTGATTCTGACCAGATCAAGAAACTGACTGACTTCTTGAATGGAAGTCTTGTGACTGTTGTTGAAAAGAAGGGTGGCTTTATTGGTCACTGAGTTTTTTTATTTTTTTTATTTCAGAAATGTTTATTTGTAAATTTTGAGTTTGTTTATTATTCTCACTTTAACAGGTGAAAATAAGTGAGATGGGAAAATCTCTGTTTTTCATTTAGTTGCATAATAATTCTGCACACTAATAGTGGTGTAATAGTGGTGTAATAATGGTCTACATGTAGATATTCTCTTAAGAAACCTAAAACTTGACTTTTACTACTTAAAATGTTCAGGTTTGAGGGTTTGTTAACGTTTTGGATTGACTGTAGTTGTACAATAACAAAATTAATCCTCATAAATACAACTTGCCTAATAATTGTGAACACAGTGTACATGCACATGAATACAGCTGTACTTCATGCACAGACAAAGCACTGCAACAGTGTTGTTAAGTCTATTTGTGCGGCGCTCCCGGCTGTCCCCCATTCTGCTCTATAATCATGATCTTTATCCCAGAGCCTCGGCAAAGACTGAACCCTAAATTACACGTGTCTTTGAAAGTTTCTCACAGAAAAGGCAGGTCTCTCTGACCTACATTCAGTCTGATTTGACAGAATAGTTGGTCAGTTCAATACACAAACGTTTTTATACATCTAGACCCAGAAAAAAAAGTCTTAGTCAGATTCACACTGACTGTCAACATCTCCTCAAGGCTCATTTACTCTTTTCTCTTTGAGAAGTCTTTGATCAGATTCTGCCTTGTGCCACATCCAAGGCTACTGTGGACTTGAGTCTGATGGCCTTCAGGTCAGTCAGGAAAATCATTTGTGTTTTTAAAGCTTCCTTCCGAGGTGGTTCTAAGTGTGTTTAGTGGTCAGAGAGATGGACACTTGTGGTTAATTGGTTTTCTGCTGCATAGTTTTATTGGAGACAATGTTGTGCCTCTGGAGCCACAGCGCCTGAGCTCACAACAGTTTTCACCTGTCAATTAGCAATATAGTATTTTATGATTCAACATTTACCATTGTGGTCTGAGAAAACTTTTTTGTGTTTTACCATTATCACATTGGTTTACCAATTAAATAACAACTTTTTTTCTTATATGGCTTCAGTTTTTGCTGTTTTTTCTAAATACTGTGGTTTGTGACATTAGCAGGAAGCTGTCCTCTGAGTAAACCGTATTATTGACACAGTAGGATAAATGTTAGCTGATATGCTAATAGATTATCTGCAGTTCCACACAGACATGTGCACCTACAGCTGTTCTGGCCTCTGTCATTATTTGAACCAATGTTGTAGAAGTCATTTAGAATTGAGTCACTGTACTATCAGATGTTGGTTTTCATGGGTAAATGCTTCTGTTAAACCAGATCCTCAGTCAAACTGGTTTAACTGCCTAGGAAGGTCATCCATTCACACAGAGCAGGCTCAGAGCAGAGCAGGTGAGAGGGTCATTGTTCTGCACAGCCCCAGGCCTTTGTCTCCCTCTGTGTAGATCAGCTGTTCCTGTGAGTTACTGTTGTTTCCGGTAGATGGTGCATGATTTGAACGTTATAAATATTAATAATACTTTATTGTCAGATTATAGATCTGAAATTTCTCTTCCATAAAACAGTGACAACCTTTGCAAGCATAAAATACAATACAACAATGATTGTTGATTAGGCTCCTAAAAAATTTTTATCAACCGATGACCAAAAGCATGTTTTAGTCTGACCTATTCAAAGCGTGGAACACTGTATCACTAGGATGATACCCAGAGCACGTTTAGAGTCATGAAAGAGTTATGTTTTAATTTATTCCTTAAGCAGATTTGTAATTGTTGTTGAGGACAGACTAAATACATTCTGATTAGTGTGCACACTTAATGTTACTGGGAATCTTTGTTGTCATGAAATTATTATAACAACAAAGAAGAGCCAAAGTACGGTAGTTGTGTGAACACATTAGTGTGAATGGTGCAGATCATATTATTTCACACTGCCTATATTAGACCGAGTATAGAAATATTTTTAAATAACATCTGACAGTTAAGGCGCTATTGCTTATAACCTTGTTAATCCAATACGTCAACAACACTTTTGTATGAGTATGTATGATAATACATGTTCATCATGTTTTTGGAGAAAAATACTATTACACAGTTTCATGTCCTGTTTAACACAAGACATAAGAAACATAAAAGCCATAATGGATTTAAATATATTTTATTGAATTTGAAAATGGCATTAACATTCTGGAAATGTTGGAAATCTTTTATATAACCAAGTTTTACCATTACAACCATTCTACGCTGTCCTCACTGCCATATCATAAGTCATAATTATCAATTTTAACACTAAATCTGCCATGATGTCAGTCACTGAAATTTCAGTTCAGGCACCTTTATGATGTTATGAACTCCACACCACCACCTTTCAACCCAAATTGATTCAAATTTGTTTCTTTGTAGATTATTTTATGACATTGCTTGTGTTTTCAGGTGTATGTTGTGTCTGTGTCAAGGCACCCTTGAACCTCAGGATAACTTTTGTTCCCTTTGAGCACCATATATGGTAACTCCTATGCTGTTTTACTATTTCACTGTTTCCAGATTGGCCCATGCCCCTTTTAGAGACCAGCTGGCACAGACAGTTCTCATGACAGTATCAAAGATGCCCTTGAACTCTGTCACCACTGTCCCAAAAAAATCCATACAAACATGGTCTGTACAGTTTCACAGTCTCAAGAGTCCGTAAAACCACTATTTTCTTTGATTTGACCCACACTGGCAGATCTTAAATCCATCTCAAGAGATACAGGTCAAATTTGACCCAGAACAACCAATATAACCAGTGTCCATAGCACTGGTTTATGAATGTGTGTGACTGTAGAGGTGAGTTTGGTGGTGGTAGGAGAAGGTTAAGCGCCGTTTCTGTGGCAGCCCCCCTCTCTGTCTGCCCCAGGAGAGGATGTGTGTGAATGGGGTGAGTGGAAGCACGATGTAAAGCGCTTTGGGTACCTGAGAAGGGTGCAGGAAAGCACTATATAAATGCATGCCATTTACCATTTACCATTTACCATAACATTTTTAAATATTTAAATTTTTGTGTATTTTGGGTCACATCATCAAATATCAGAATATCAAATATATTACAATGACATTTAGGGTATTTTTTCTGCTGTCAAATGTCAAAATGGGTCAAATTTGACACAAATAGTATGTAAGGGTTAATGAATCCTACAATTTAATATGGGTATGGTTTGTTCTTTGGTTATTTTGTTTCAAAACAAAATCTGAAAAACATTAATATGAACCATTTTTTCTGTTTTAAATCAAAAACATAAAAAATAGGAAACATTCTATTTTGGTACATCTTTATGGTTTATAGCCTAATGTTGTTATTGTAGCCGAACGTGGGAAACGTGGGGCTAGCGTAGCTTAAACACTGTAGTCACAGAGAGCGCTGTGAACCTAAGCTTTGCTGCCTCAGCTGGGATTGAGCTTGTTTTACTCCTACCTTAGCTTCTCGGTTTTTACAGAGACCAGTCCATATTAACCCCAGACCTCGGACAGGACACAGAAGGGAGACTCAGACTGGGACTGGGGCTGGAGACTCAGACCGAGGAACGTGATCAGGGCAAGAGACAGTGAAGCCCACTCCAGACAGAAGACAAGACAAGACAAGACATTTATTTTTGTATAGCCCAATATCACAACAGCCGCCTCAAAGGGCTTAACAGACTGCACTAGACAACATCCCCTGTCCTTAGACCCTCCATCAGGGTGAGGAAAAACTCCAAAAAAAGAAAAAAGAGAAACCTCAGGAAGAACCACAGAAGGAGGGATCCACTCCCAGGACCGACAGGCCGTGCAAGAATGTGTCCAGGACAGTTGAAAAAATACATATAAATACAAAAAGAAGAGCAGAAGAGCAGTGGCTGCAGAGCAGCAGGGCTGAGCTTCACACATCTGCAGTGGAATCATCAAACAAGCTCAGTGTCATTAGAACTGAGTTAAGTCAGTTGAAGTATTAATGCTTCAAACTCTGAGGTTAGGCTACATCGCAGCCGCACTGTGAGGCCACCGTGCGTCCTCCTTGTCCCGGATATGAATCAGTTATACTCAGGTTAGTTTGTGGGGCTGTGCTGCTGTCAGCTCGGGGGACAGCAGGTGCCGGGCAGGAATCACTCTCACCTGTCCTGATCTACTGCAGGCCTGGGTTCCTACTCCTGGTCTCTATTAAGACAAGATCAGCAGCAAGGAGCACTGTGCTGGAGGCCAGTGCTAAAGCACAGGCTGCGGTGGGACGGTGTGGGAATAAAGAACACTTTCCCCGCTATTTTATTTTATTTTCATTTTTGTCTAAAAGTGGATTTTGTTTTGAAAGGAAATAACCAAAGAAGGAACCATACATGTATTTGATCTAAACTTTATTAGTCAAACTTGATTTGTCACTCAGCAGACGTACATGTAGGCCCCTCTGGGCACAACATTTTTATTCTGCAATTTGTTGTATAATCAAACAGTTTCACTGAATGCAGTGCCAGTCATCTGACTGAATACACAAATATCTGTGCATTTATGTTTATTCATTTTATAGTGTGAGATACACAGGAAAGAAATGCATTTACATATAGAAAATGCACAGCAAATTTTTATTTTTATGTTTTATTTCAAAATGTGAGTTGTGGACACCAACATTTTGTGTTCAGTGTTAATGTTCTGGCAAAACAAAATCCATTTGGTTTGTGTTGAAATAAGCTCTGAGAATAAATGTTACAAACACAAAGTAGCTCTCATTTTCATCTTGTAAAAGTAGCTCTCTGAGGTAAAAAGGTTAGAGACCCCTACCATACTAGAGATTGTAAACTAAAAGTCATAGACCAACCAAACAATTAATAATAATAATAATAATAAGTATTATTATTATTATTATTATTATTATTATTATTATTATTATTATTATCCATTAATAAGATTAAAGTGGTTTCAGATTATATACCTTTGCTCTTTCTAAACCTGTTCACTGTTTATTAATGTGGGTGCCAAATGCTGAAACCCATTTCCTCTCTTCTTGATGAAAAAATATCAGTGTAGGTATATGGTGAATCACCAGTGTTGTTCTGTCAACATTAGCTCTCCATTTGTAGGCCTGTGTGTATAATGGGTGTGCCCACGTGATGCACTCACAGGGGGAGGGGCCAATAGCTACCGCTGCTACAGTCCAGGTGTGTCCCAGGGCTCCGTAGCCTCAACAGTCGAGCAACAATAGCATTAAAGGTAAAAACAAAGCCGTCTATCTGGATCAACGGCCACTGAAGGAGAGGTGAAAAGAGCAGCAGATGAGAGCGCACAATGCCGTCCATGTTTTTATCCTGAGGATTTCCGGGAAGCTGAGGGGATACTCTGTGTCCAGACTTGCAGAGGAAAGGGTAACTTGTGAGACTCTTGTATTCTGCAATGGGGGGTTTGGTTTTGTGGGAAGCTCAGTGGCAGACACATGTTGGAGCAGGCAAAGGCGGCAGGTAGAATAACTGGTTTAATGTACAGGCTGGAATATTAACTGTTGTATGGACCATTTCATGGTATAGCTGTTTGGAAAAGTGACCTTTGACCATACCATTTGAGCAGCCAGAGGTTAATAAAAGTTTATCACACTTGATTACACCTTAGCTTAGACAAAAGGCTGTATACCGGTAGATGCCTTTGCTATAACCTTATTTCAAGATGACCTGGATGATTGAAAACCTTTACAGACAAAAGGCTGTATACTGTCTTCATAAACATCTGGTCTAAGCAAAAGTAAGACCTGGGTTTTCTGACACTAGTCAATGTTAACATTATATGCACTAAATTTCAGTTACAGATGATAGTGTTGCACTGTTTTGGACATACATTTTTCACAATGGAAATTCTAAAAGATTAGGGCAGCAGTGTGAGGAGAGATGTAAAGATACTGTGACTCGCTCAGCAATGCACCACAAGTCATGACCAAACAAAAGATTACTCATGGCCCCCAACATCACACATGTTGTGTTATTGCTGTTAGTTCCGCAGGTAGGAAAAACAGAAACAGCTTTTTTCAGATTTGTATATTTATATATATTAGAACTAGTGTTACACCAGACGTAAAATCACTTTTTTTAAAGTGTTGGTTTTCTCTTCATAATTATACTATCCACAATTGTTTAATCTTCTCTAGGATTTATTCCCATGTATCATGTCCAGGTCTTGGTCTGGACGGGTCTTCTTGTCTAGGTACACAGTTCATGGTTAAAGTGATTTATCTGTTGCACATTATGTAGTGTTAATAGGGCTGTGCAGTGTATTGCAAACCATTTGCATTAATGTATCTGCATCTACACACATTGCAGGTCAATATAACTGTCCAATCAGAGCATGACATGATAATTTGATGTGGTTTGATTATTATTGAAAACTACCAGTCCTATTAAGAGAAGTCAGATCTTGTCATCCATCATTGTATTGTAAATGTATCATCTATACAGCAAAGCTTGCACATTGCATGTTTTTATAAAACTGTGCACCATTATTTTAAAATTAAGTAATATTTTTTTAAACTAGCTTAAGTGATGTGACATGTACTTATTAGTACATGTCACATATTATACTACATATAGTAGTATTAGTATAGGTAATACTGCTTATTATGGGAACTGAACAGAGTGAGTGTGAGAACATGACAAAACTGAAATATTTGAGCTTCAACTTTTCATAGCAACAAGAAAAGAGGCTTCCTAAATTCTGTCCTGTGTTTTCCTTATTCCCTTTGTTTTCTTCTATCTACACACAATATAATATAGCATTCAGGATTTTCTGCTAAATATTCACTTTGATTCCCAGGTCACTCTGCTTTTATTTGCTCCATGGTAATGTCTTATCTATCTTCCATGCACTATCTAATAAAAGCTGAAAGGACTAAAGAAATACACTGGCATTGGAGGCCATTTCTGTGTAACGGGCCATTAGTAATATATAAAGGCTGAGCAGTGATGAGGTTATATCTGATTGACTAACTGTCCTTCATTTCTGCAGACAGAGCTGTCACCCATGAAGACCACTTGGTACTGTCCTCTGGATCTGGTAAGTACTGGCAATGCTCACAAACTAATATGTGGTACTGATTCAAGATTCAAGAAATGTGTCTTAGTCATTCTCTCAGGCCACTACATGTACTTTTTGTGTCAATCAATAGGGGTTATAGGGCATTGTTTTCCTTTTGCTTTAAAGTCCTACTTTAAATTATTTAGATCGTTCTCTTAATGGAAACAGCAGCATGGTCCCTTTTCCATAGACACTGTGCCCAGCAGCAGGTTTTCCACTATGTCATTTCTGGTTGCTGTCTAACTCTTCACATCAACACCTTTTGCATCGGTCATCCAGGTCATTCTCCAATAAAACGTTGCACATAGGGTTTAAAGAAAGATTTAAAGACTTACCTTATCATATTACAAATACATGACTGTTTTTTTTGGGGGGGCCCATATAACTACGCATAAAACATCTGGATGCAGCACTATCATATTTGAATGAAATTTAATGCTGTCCTAAGTCTTCTGCCACTTTACAACTAACTACTTTAACATTACATAACATACATAACATTTGCATCATATTCCATTGTTTGCCAGTCCACAGTGGTTGAGGAAGAGGAGGATGGAATCATCTACACAGTGGTGGTCAAACAACAGCACAGAGGACCCACCAATCCCATGGTGAGTCACACACTCAGAACGGATTTGTGCACAGTTTCGCTGGGCCAAAGTAATCGTTGGACTAAGCCATCGAATAGACTGTGTTTCTGTTTTTGATCATGGCTCTCGTATCCCCTCCAGACAGGGGTCTCACGGTCCCAGAGTGTGAAGGCCGGCACAGAAGAAAAGCTGGTGCTCCATCTGCTCCACTGCTTCTGTTTGGAAGACTCTTCGTTCGTCACCATCTTCCTGTCCACGTACCGCTCCTTTACCTCCCCACAAAGAGTCCTGGACATCCTCACTGACAGGTACGCAGCACTTCTACTACCACTCTTTAGATAGAGTTAGTTCAGTAGTTGATCATTACCCTGCCTCGCCTTTAAACATACTGATACTGAAACACTAATACTATTCATGTCATGCTTTGCTCCCAGTAATGTGCAACACATTTTATTTGTTTTCATTAATAAAACATATTAACAACAATTTATTACAAGCATTAGAGCTACAGTCACTGCTATGTCAACATGCACAAACATGTATATAAAGAAAGCTTAAACTGTAATACTGTTGTGGTTTTCAATGGGTCAGAAAAACAATGTTCATTCAGAATAACTGGTGAAACAGACAAGCCCTTTTAAATGAATAAATACTGGCACCAGTGCAGAGGAGCTCTGAGACTGTTGCCTTACAGCAGGAAGGTCTTGTGTTTAATCCCAACCAAGGGCAGGGCTTCTCCTTGTGGAGTGTTTTCACTTATATTAGGCCTGGTTCACAATTGAAAGTGCATACTGTTCATTTGTTATCTTTTCTGTCCGTAGACTGGAGGACCCGCCGGGGGACAGTGAAATGTGTCACACCAGACAGGCCTTTAACAAGTGAGCCTTTCAAATTCTACCAGACAACTTTGTGATGTGAATGTCGGTGAATGAATTGACCTAAGAGTTGTACACTGTGTGTGATGCAAATATTAATACAAAACACATCATAAATGCATTTGTATATTTTAAGACATATCAGTGAATTCAACAATGGACGAATGGTCTGAATTCAAAGATACAATAGATATTCTTGGTTATGATTGAACCAATCAAGACAATCTGCTGTTGCTACAGCACAGAAAATAGGGTTGAACTAATAGAATTTCTATACTAACCCAAGTTATTGATAATCAACATCCACTATTACAAAAATGTACAGAACAAATTTGTTTATTTTGTGTCAAAAAATGAAAAACCTTTTTAGCCTATAATTGTTTATTTGCCTTTAATTCTGTCTCCTGTATTGTAACTCAGTAAATCCCTGTGTGCAGAGCTGTGTGCAGTGTGTTCAGCACGTGGTTGTCGGATTACCCAGAGGACTTCAAGGGCCTGGGGGAGCCGTCCCGCCTGCTGAGGCTCGCCCCTCTGTTGCCAGCATCTGCAGCCGACCTGCGAGCTCGTATTCTCCTCATCGCAGAGAAGCTCAGTGAGAAGGCCCTGCTGCACCAAACCAGCCTTGGTCTGTATACAAGGAGGAATTCATAAAATAAATATCTACTCTGACAAATTTACAGAACATAAACCCATTCCTAACACCATAATTGACTCTTATTTAAATAGAACAACTGCTGCTAAGATGTGTCAGTTTGATTGAACAATGCCCATTCTTACAGACCAGTCCAGTCACAGCAGTCCACCTGATCCTGCCAAGTTTGAGCCCACCAACATCTTAGGATTTCCTACAGCAGTCATTGCAGAGGAGCTCACCAAGATCGAGACGGTGACTTACTTCACTCCGCTTTTTTATTATTTTTATTGCAGCTCAGAAGGATGGGAGATTTTATTCAAATCAAAATCAAAATGAATTTCAGAATAAAATAAAGTGATAATGGTGGTGACGTTAAGTTTTCACTTTAAACATTTCTATGGATTCTAGTAATTATACTGTGCATCTCAACAACATTTTTATTATCAGACTAGAAGAATTATTACATTTTGGTGACTTTTACTAAACTGTTAAATGTGAAAACCATGCTTTTCCATAAGATGTGTTTATGGTCTACGTCTGAAGGCTTCAGTAAATACTGTTGAGGAATTTTGTTTATATATAGTATCTAGACAAATATATTTTACATTGTATTTTATTTATACTTTTTTCTCCTTGATTGAAATATAACTCCTATTGACCACTATGGAGGAAAAAATTGAAAATGTTTTCTCTCCGGGCTCGCAGAAGAAAACAACACACTCTTATGTTTAATAAATATTTTCTCGGTTGACAAAAACAGCAGCCTAAACTGAAAACAAGTTTTGATGTTGTGTCCTCCTGTAGGAGCTGTTTGTGCGGCTGGTGCCCTACCACTGTCTGGGCTCTCTGTGGTCTCAGCGGGACAAGAAAGGACAGGAAGGGGTGTGTTGGTCTGTGCGGGCCACTGTACATCAGTTCAACAAACTGGCCAATGCTGTTTTAGCTTCGTGCCTTTGGGCCACCAGACTGCGCAGCCATCAGAGAGCACGCCTGTTGGAGAAGTGGATCAGTGTGGCAGAGGTCAGTGCACACAAGAGGGAACCAATCAGCATGCACTACTCCATCAAATAAGGAAAAGGGATAAGATAAGTATTTTTACACTAAACCCCGTTAATCCTCAAACCAGACTTGACTTTGTCATGTGCTCAAACATTTATTCCAGACAGGAACTTATTTTTCAACAAAAGCAGAAAACTTCACAACTTGAGTCTTCATTTTGGAGCAGTAGTAGTAAATAACAGCATGCACCAATTTGCATGTGTCTGAGAGGTCTGTGTACGTACTCTAAGCAATAAAAAAGCTGAGTCAAGAATAATGTGCCAAAGCAATGTAAAGCTAAACTTAAACATGGAGCAGCTTGATCAACTGACACCTCTGTAACAGTTATGTGCTCAGCAATCGGCTTCTTTTCCGACAGATATAGAAGCTTTCGACAGGATCTACTCACAACTGGTCAGCTGGACTTATTCACACTGTGTACTTACATATATACCTCAGTCCAGACTCCAGATCTCACTTCCTGCTGGAGGCTCTTAAATGCATATAATACAGTATGTGCCAAAGCACATCTTGAATTACGGCACAATAATTGACGGGATGCCTGTGCATGGGTGGGTTTCCACCACAAAACATGCTGGCCGCCCCCTGGTGACGGCTACCGACAGTGAATTCCCCCACGGAGATAATAAAGTGATAATAAAAATAAATAAATAATGTCAGTGCTTTGAATTGTGGTCAAGCATGCATTTTAAGGTCTGGCTTTGGAAGAGGTGGGCACAAGTAGAAGCACAAAATGTGGGCCTCTAATGACTTTATTTTCATTCAGCCAGCACAGTGCTATAGAAACTGACTGACAGTGGGCTACCCCTTTGGGCATCAGTAGCAGCTAAAAGTTTGTCCTTCGAGCTTGGGTCCCCATTTTTAGTTTTAACTACTAAATGGGTGGGCAGTTGGTATTATTCATTGTGAAATTAAGCCTTTTAGTCAGTAGACTGATATCTCTGTGCTCAGGTCCAGGTCAGCTGTGTGGCAGAGTGAGTGCAGACCAGTGAGGGACAGGGGAGGTGCTCAGAATGGATCAACTGTACCAAGTGTGAGTCCACTGTGACACCCCAGTAGTCAGATGGACGTGTGTTAGATCAGTAGGTTAGGTTTGTGTCAGTGGCTTATTTTTTGTGGCCATGCATGTTTGAGATAAATGCACTCTTTGTTACTGCTTTGGTTGGTGAAAATGCAGTTTTGTATGTTTTCTTTTGCTGCAAACAATATCACTTTTATCAGAACTGGACATGTCAGTACCAGGTCTGAACAAGGCTTCAACAGACAAGCAGCCTCCCTCAGCTGAGTATGATGTGCTGCCAAAGTGCCGTCCTACGCTCTTTCATTTGGGACAGCTCTGTTTGACAGAATCCATTATTCAGCACCTTAGAGCCGCGCTGTAACTCAACACCCTCCCGTCCTACACCTGGGGCCGTCTCACTTACACTGAGAGCTGTGTGTGTGTGTTTGTAACAGGAGTGCCGAGCCAGAAAGAACTTCTCCTCGCTGTACGCCATTGTGTCTGCTCTGCAGAGTAACCCCATCCACCGGCTTAGGCGGACCTGGCAGGACACCGACAGGTCTCAGATATACACACGTCCTTAAATTCTACACACCACATCCACCACATATAGGTCAAACAAAACATCTACTACAAGGTTTACTATGGGACAGCATGAAGATGTTATGGAAAACACTGAAGCTAAAAACAAAATGCAACCTACAAAACGCTTCAATGTAATACAAATTACAGAAAAAGTTTCCCCTAAAAATGTTGCAGATTTGTGGAGTGTGGTCTAATGACTGTTATTTGTTGGACAGAGAGGCTCTAAGGAGATACGAGGAACTGGCTGAGATCTTCTCAGACAAGGACAATTACTCCCAGAGCAGAGAGCTTCTCAAAGAGGTGAGCACTTTCTCCACTCACATACACTCGTTTGCACTCAAGGATTGTGGGTAATCAGTATATGTGGCCATGTGAGGCTGGAGTGTTGACTAAAGATAAGGCTCAGTGTAGATACTAGATGGACACTGGGACACTGCCAGTTCCAACACTGCTCAATGATGTGTTTACTACAGTCTTTCTAACATCCAACCTGCCAAATGTTTATACTGCAAAAGGAAAGTTGAAACACTTTAATGTTTTGCTTTTCTTTATACTAAGCTTTCAATTTTTTTATGTATTATATACAGTTTATTCAGTTTGTCCTCAGAGTAGCAGTGTGTCCTCTCTCTAAAGTCCTTTCAAATGTTAATGTAATTCTCTGCTCTTAGTGTCTAAAATATTGAACTCAATTATTTTCGGAGAAGTGACTATAAATGCATTTCCATTTTAAAATGCTGTTTTAGAATTCACAATACCATGTCAGAAATTATTTTATGGCTGAGTCAGTATTTCACAGAATTTGGACCAAGCAGTAAACAGGGGTCTGTCATCAAGTCTCCAACACAAGTTTCAAATAAAAAGATGAGGTCCTCATCTTTGGTTAGCCTTAAATGAGGCAATAGAGTGACAATGAATGACACAGAGCCTTATCTTGTAGGTGTAGTCACACCACAACAAGCACTAATGAATAGCTGAGAGGATAATCACGGGAATAAAAACTCAATTGAGGCTCTAGTGTATAAATGGAAGCTTGATGTTCAATAGTCCATTCAAAACTCCCCTGCAAAAGAGATTTGTACTCTCAGTGGGACTAATTCTGGATAAGTAAGCAAAAGGTTAAATAAAAAAAAATACAAGGAATCTACAAGACCCCAAAATAGTCAGATGTTTCACAGGGTTTATTTCTAGGGCAGAAGTACAACATCAGAATCCAAAAGACGTGGTCAAAACAAGGCTATGGTCAAAAACACTAGAAGGCTGATACAAGAAACATGAGGACCCGCTGGATCGCTCACACCAGGTAAAGCGACAATCTAGCACCAGACAAGCTAAAACACACAGACTATAACGGGAACACAACAAGGCACAGGTGCAACACATTAGGGGCGGAGCAGGTGTCACAGTCGAGGAAAAGACACAAGGGCAGAAAGATAACTGAAACACAGACAGGGGTATAGCACTTCACTTCATTTCATCAGGAAATAAAATACACTACATAAACAGACTAACACAGAACACTGGGTTAGGACATGACAGGTATGTGGCATGGGCTTTCCATGCCACATCCCAAGAGCAAGGTTCTTTAGAATACAAAGGATAATTCAGGCAACATAGATCTCTTATTGTAGAGTATATTTTAAAACAAGCCTGAAGAGGCTTAAGTTATCTGTGTTAGAAACACAGAGCAGCATCAGTATAATAATATACTGTCTTTACTTTGTTCATGGGTTTTCTGTTTGGATCAATATCTTTTTGCTTTATCATGTATTCATTGAGTTTATGTCTATGTTTTTTATAGTTTATTAATTTTTACATAGTGGTGTTTAAGGTACCCATAAGAGGAATAAGCCTTGCTCATCTGCAGTTTAAAAAACAAAGTTAGTGAATTATTGTTTATTTTAAAGAAAGTAAACATTCATATAATGGCCATTACAGAGACTCATTTAGATGAAAATGTAGCAGACTCAGTTTAAGAAATAGATAGGTATAATATTGTCAGATTGGATAGAAATAAATATGGCGGAGGCACTGCCTTTTATATCCAAAACCTGTTAAGAAAGGATCTTTGTATGGTTGGGATAGAAGCTCTTTGGCTTCAAATACAGATTGCACATTGTAAGCCCATATTAACATGTTGTTGCTACAGACCACCAAGCACAAATACTGTTTGTACTATGATCCAGAATTCCACTGATAAAAACAATAAAGTTTTTTTTTTCTTGCAGATATAAACTTTGATTGGTTTTCTAACTGTACTGTACTAAAAACACTATGTGACACAATTGCTGTTTGCGATCTGGATCTGCTCCTAAATCTATCTTCCAGAACCAGAGCCAACCATGATGGTTTAACTACATCCACGTGCATAGATCATATTTATACAAACTGTATGAAAAAGTGCTCTAATATTATTTCAGAAGCAGTTGGTTTCAGTGACCACAACGTTACAGCTTTAGCCTTTAGGATCCAAGGGCAGGGTCTAAAGTAATTTATAAAGAAATGTATAGAACTTTTTCTGAACATGATTTTATCAATGATGTGGAAAATGTACAGTGGGATGAAGTGGTACAGAACTTTTATGCTGAGCTAGCATTAAACACCTTTTTAAAATTATTTTCAGAGGTGTGTGATGAACATGCCCCTAAAGGCTTACCATTAGCCAAGAGTATGCAATTGCCTAGGACCCCCAACATGCACCGAACCAAAACTGACAGGAAACTTATCTGCATGAGGGCCTCACATTATAAACCAGCATTCATTATTATAAACAGCCCTTATAGCTTCAGATGCAGTTATTAAAGAACTGGGCAATTCCATGGTTTTGTAGCTATAAATGTACTCACCTAAGGACCCCCAGACCGCCCATTTCACCCCAGACTTACAGTCTGACAATATCTGCAAACCTTTATTGCATAGCTTTCATTTGGTGATGTGTGATTAATTTTTATTAAAATTAAAAAAGTATTGCTGTATGACAGTTGTTTTCTAAAGAACCTTGCTATTCAATTGTTAGCTAGCTATGATGTCTACAGAATCTGTCACTCTCACGACATAACGTTTCAATAAAGGCGGATGTGAGGAAGGGCCCCTTCACAAAGGTTTGCCTGGCGCCCCAAATTTGCTAAGCCCGCGATCCAAGGTCCCCTTGGGTAGATGTAGATCTAAGGCAATGTATTAAGAAAGGGATTGTATGAATCCTACAGCCTGGCAGGCCCATCGGTCATGGAGGAATAAAGTAACAAAATTGAATAGGAAAAAGATGAAACAATACTATCAAACTAAATTTGAAAAAAGTGGCACAAATAGTAAAACAATAAATTATGGATAATTATAATAATAATAATTTGATAAATGTCATCATTTATCAAATTAGATCGGAAATCTATTACTAAATCATTTGTAAACTAAACTACTTCAATAATTACTACCTGGACAAAGAGCAATTAAAAATGAGATGCCCTTAGCAAGTGGTAATTTATCAGAAACAATTAGCACAAGCCAAATAATGCACAATAAGGATTTTAATTGTGTGTTTGAAAGCATCGAGAAAGAAGAAATAGACTTACTTACAAATACTATTTGTAAAAAAACCTTGGAATTGATAATATGGATGGGTAGCATTTAAAAATTGCAAATAAATTTATTAACTAAGCCTTTATGCTTTATTTTCAATTTGTGCTTTGATCAATGCAGATAGCCAGATTTGTGGAAAATCTCAAATGTTATCCCATTGGCCAAAATCTAAAAAGAACAACTAACTGAGCAAAACAGCAAAGGCATCTCACCTGTCCTGAGTAAATTGATGGAGGGGGTTTAAACAGATACAACAATAATAATATCTGATGCGCAGCATGCATATAAGAAAGGCTACTTTACCAGCACAGAGCTCACAGCTCTTACTGATGACTGGATTAGACAAATGTATTGCAAAATGATATAGTGGTTGTGTTTCTTGACTTTAGCGCTGCATTTGTTGTAGTTGATCATAATCTTTTTCTTTTGAAACTTTCAGCATATAGTTTTAAGAACTCAGCTATTCAATTGTTAGATAGCTATGATGTCTAACAAGAAACAGTCTGTTTCATGTGATGGTTCCCTTTCAAACACACTTTCAAAAACCCTTTCAAATTCTCCCTCGCATGTGGAATTCCACAAGGCTGTTGTCTAGGTCCTCTGCTTCACATTATTTTTGTAAATGATATGCTATATGTACTATGTTGGGTATCTATGACTGTATACGCAGATGATACAATAACTTATGTTTCTTCTTCCTGCCTGGATCAGCTCAATGACATGTTTAAACATGAGCTAAAGTCTCTTTCTGAATGGGTAATAGAGAGCAGGCTGAAACTTGATGTTTCCAAAACAAAGGGTATGGTATTGGGCTCTAAACATTCAGTCAGAGAAAACCAACAGTTAAATATTTCCTTTAATAACAAATCATTAGAACAAGTTAAAGATGTCAAGTTATTAAGAGTCACATTGGATCAAACTATGTCATGACTATGTCAATATTTATTTTTAAAAAGTGGACCCCAGGAAAAATAGCCTTTATGGTAAAATAGTCAGTAAAGACTAATGGGGATCATTTAAATAAACCAAAAAACAAATAGTTGTAGTTAATTATCATCACCATTCATACATGACTTGGTGGTCACTATATAAGCCTCAGGAGGCAGTAATGACATACAGTGAATGGGCGGAGCATCCTAAGATAAGTGCTCTAAAAAAAATTATAACACTGTTTTGAAACCTAAAAAAAAAGAGTTGCACTCTAGAACTAAAAACACAGTACCAGAATAGAACAGTGTCACTATCGACTCTCCTCAGCCTAAACGACTCTCACATCAGGAGTCACACTTTCATAGCTAATGACTATGAGACCAGAACAACCTGGTCCATCAGGTTTAGTTTCAGGGGAAACTCCTCCCTCTAGAGATATAAGCTCGGCTCTCCTACAGTAGAACTTAGAATTGATAAAGTATCTTGGAATCATAGACAAAACGTCTTCACCTTGAAAACTGAGTCCTGGTGCTTTTACTTCCAACTGGATGACTGAGAACCTTCACAGACATGCTCTATAAAGAGTAGACATCAGCCTGTAATGTCCTCATTGTGTCACACATTCACCTCTATCACACACAACCATTTTAATTTGGATTTTTTTATTTGGAATATGGAAACAAATACTACATTGATACCTCAGCTTAACCTTTGAATTTACTCATAATGCACTTGAGGAATCAATCAAAGTATTAATTTACTTTTGTTGTTTTTTTTTTTTTTTTATGGGTGCACGTGGCAGAGTGGTTAGCACTTCTGCCTTACAGCAAGAAGGTTGTGAGTTCAAAACCCGGCCGACTCAAATATTCTTGGCCGACTCCGGTCTTTCTGTGAGGAGTCTGCATGTCCTCCACGTGTTACCGTGGGTTCTCTCCGGGTACTCCGGCTTCCTCCCCCTGTCCAAAGACATGCATGTATAGGTTAATTGGCAAATCTAAAGTGTCCCTAGTGAGTGAATGTGAGAGTGAATGGTTGTCTGTCAATGTTTGTCTCTATATGTTAGCCCTGCGACTAACTGGCCACTGTCCAGGGTGTACCCTGCCTCGGGCCCAAAGCTGCTGGGATAGGCTCCAGCCACCCGCGACCCCTAACGGGACAAAGTGGTAGAAAATGAATGAATGTTTATTTTTTTTATACTACTCTGTTTTTATTTGAAAAGAGAGAGGCAGTGTACAACAGTCAACATTTACATTTAGTCATTTAGCGGATGCTTTTCTCCAAAGCGACTTACAAGAGAGGAAAACAATGGAAGCAATTTCAACAACACAAGGTAACAAAAAGCACAAGTGCACAAAAAACTAGTCAGTTAAAACCTAGCACAGTGTACAAAGCTAAGGATAGAAAAGAAATAAAACAAAAAAATTTTTTGAAGGAAAGAAATAGATAGAAAGGAAGTAGAATTCATAGAAAGTACGTGAGAGTAATTTTTTTCCTTTTTGGGATGGTACCACCAGACGTTGTTCATTAGCAGATCGCAGGGATCTGGTAGGAACATAGGTCTGTGTTAGTGAGTGAAGATATGAGGGGGCGGAGCCAGTGGTGGTCTTGTAGGCCAAGAGCATAGCTTTGAACTTGATGCAGGTGTCAATCGGGAGCCAGTGTAACCTAATGAGGAGAGGAGTTACGTGTGCTCTCTTCGGTTCTTTAAAGACCACTTTTGCTGCTGCATTCATTTGCAGAGGTTTGGTTGTGCAGCAAGGAGTCCAACCAGTAGAGCACTGTAGAAAACTGCAATAATCCAGTTTGGACAAGACAAGAGCCTGGACTAGGATTTGCGTAGAGTGCTCCAATAGGAAAGGTCTAATTTTCCTAATGTTGTAGAGGATGAATCTACAGGACCTGGTGGTGCTGGCAACATGATTTGTGAAGTTTAGTTGATCATCAATTACCACTCCCAGATTTCTGGCAGTGCTGGACGGTGTAATGGTTGATGAGCCTAGTTGAATGGAGAGGTTGTGGTGGGTCTTTGGGTTGGCAAGAATCACTAGCAGTTCTGTTTTTCCAAGGTTCAGCTGCAGGTGATGGTCCTTCATCCAAAGTGAGATGTCTATCAGGCACGCCGAGACACGAGCAGAGACCGTCGGATCATCAGGTTGAAATGACAAGAAGCTGAGCTGAGTGTCATCTGCAGCAGTGATAGGAAAAGCCATGCTTCTGAATGACAGAGCCAAGGGATGTCATGTAAATAGAAAATTACATGACGGTCCAAGCACTGAGCCCTGAGGCACCCCTGTATTGAGATGTTGGGACTCAGAGACCTCGTTTCTCCAGGATACTCTGAATGACCTCCGCAACGTCATTCCAGAGACACCCATCGCACTGAGAGAAGACAGGAGGATATGATGATTAACAGTGTCAAAGGCAGCAGACAGATCCAGTAAGATGAGGACAGATGACTTTGATGTTGCCTTTGCCAGTCTCAGGGCTTCAGTGACTGAGTGCAACTTTATAATGTCTTACTGTTTTACAATTTTATTAAAGGATCTCTTTCACTCTACAGAGAATCTCAGATCTTAAAGTCATCTCTGTTTGTACAAATTGTTTATTGTGTCATCAATGCACCATGAAATGACATTAAAGAAAGAGGAATAGGATAAAACAACAAACAAATAAGGAAAAGAAAAAGTATGTACACACCAGGAAGTATACAAAATAACATACTTAATAACAAACTGTCCTCAGAGAAGTTATAAAAAATCTGCTCTAGATGGGGTAATATAGTTAATCCACTTGTTCCAAATTGAACAAAATTTGTTTATTTTAATATTTATATTATACGTAAAATTCTCCATTTTGAATATTTTAAAAACTATTTCTTCTTACTGGCCACCGAAAGAGCCTTCTCCGTTCCGAAATGTTTCACCTAGGCAGAGAGTCACAAAGATAAATGGGATGTTGGTTGAAAAAACATACTTAGTTTAGGACATGCCCAGAATATGTGAGCGTGATTACCCTCCCCTTTACCACACTGTCTCCAGCATGACAACCTACTGTTATTTAGCTTTCAGTTCGTTACAAGCGTCATCTCAGAACATGTGTGGAGTGTGCAGAACAGTGACGACTGAGACACAAAGCACTTGTTCTTCTGTGATTTGAACAGAAAATGTTTTGTTATTAGAATATTGTTTTGAGTTATGTTTAGAAAAAAATCTGACCATCACATTTATTTATTTATTTATTCACATTTTTTGTGAGAATTAATCCCTTGAGATGAATCATCTTGTTCTCGAAAGGGTCCTCTTGCTCACATTCATTCACTAGAGACACTTTAGAGTTGCAGATTAACCTGTACATACATGTCTTTGGACGGTGGGAGGAAGCTGGAGTACCCAGAGAGAACCCACAGTAACATGTAGAGGACATGCAGACTCCTCACAGAAAGACCGGAGTCAGCCAAGAATGTCGGCCGGGTTTTGAACTCACAACCTTCTTGCTGGGAGACAGGCGTGCTAACCACTCTGCCACGTGCACCTCATATCAAATAATCTAAGAAGATCCATCATGTGCTCTAAAAAAGAACTGTTCGCAATAACTGGCTGTGATATTTTATTTTACTAGTAATATGTAGAATTTCAAATCTAAATGCAGCAATCCAGTTATAGTTTTATTGATTTGTGTTGATTTGATTTTTATCAAGCTGGAGTTTATATTGTTCATATTTGTCCCCAATGTTGGGCATTTATACATCAGTGTGACTTGTAACAGATACTTGTGCTATAGAAAGGACTTTGCTTTAAAGTTTTTGAGAAACCATACATTTGCAAGTTGCATTACATTTCATTACTTTTGTCTCTTTTTAATTAGCTTAGTGGGTTGCGAAGTCGTCTTTCAACCCGAAGGTAGTTGGTTCGATTCCCGCTCTCCCCACAGTTCATACTGTCGTTGTGTCCATGGGCAAGACACTTAACCCACCTTGCCTCCAGTGACTGTAACACTGGTAATTACTGTAGAACAATGTAAGTCGCTTTGGATAAAAGCGTCAGCTAAATGAATAAATGTAAAATTTTGGAACAGATACACATCCATAGCCAATTCCATTTTTATTTGATTCAACATAGGAGTTTAGTGATGTGTGTTCTGAATATCCTGTAGCTAATCCAGGTGTTTGTTTTGCAGGAGGGCACTTCGAAGTTTGCAAACCTTGACAACAAACTTAACAACAAATATTCCTCTAAAGTAAGTCAACAGCACAGTAACAAGAGATGGCTTTCACAGAAACTTAAACATGGATTCTACTGACAATACTCAACTCACAGTTGCTTTTGTGTTGGGTTATAATACTTAGACTCATATTACCTCAGACCTCTTCCTGGTAGAATGCCTTCAGACTCGCTAACTTCAGGATGTTACGCGCACTGTCTCACAAGATTCACTCAAAATGACCGAAATACTACTTTACTCATTATGCAGACCAAAAAGATTATTTTGGCTAACTTTCTTGCACATTTTCAGGAAATAGTAATAACTTTAGCCTAAGGGTCTGTAAATCCCACAGGTTCCTGCTGCTGACCTTGAACATTTAAATATGATGCAAAATTATGAAATCTTGTCTTAAGGGAAACACAAACATGCAACGTCCTTTTTCCCTTTTTAGAGCAGAAGAAATGATACAGTTGTAGTTAAAATCACAAAGATTGATCTACTTTACAAAAACTCTACTCATTAATGAATAGTTGTTAGGCACACTAGGAATTTGTTTTGGCATTTGGTGCAAACACAAGACAAGAAATAACAAAGGAAAACACGTTAATAAAATCAAATCGATACAATAATCTAAAATCACAAAACAAAATATTCACAGTGAAATAAAGAAATTATGTATGCCCATAATAGCGCAAATGTGAGCAGTGCACAGTGTCCTGGTGCTGCTCTAAAGTGAAACAGTGATAATGGGACAATTGAGAGATAAACTTTGAGTGGTGAGCCCACACAACAAAGGGGAAGAAAAGATCCAGCCTGCCCGCTCCAGTGTCCTAACTCACCTAGAGCGTCATCAGTATTTTTACAACACAATCCTCCCTTTTATAATTGAGCCGTCTCACATCTCCTCACCTCTGTAACTCTTTATATTTGTGGAATAACCGTGTGCTCATGCCACACAGTCAGGTCAGATGAGGCAGTGTAAATATCTGGAGAGTGACAGAAGCCTGTTTCCACAGTCGACGGCCCAGGGAACAGTGCCCTACCTGGGGATCTTCCTCACAGACCTGACCATGCTGGACACGGCAGTCAAAGACAGGCTGGATGTAAGTGTGGCACTTTATCAACACTTCCAGAGGTTTTATAGTATTTAATGTAACTTAATATTATTTACTTACAGAATGGCTACATAAACTTTGACAAAAAGAGACGGGTGAGTGAAACTACTTATAGATAAATACGGAGGAGTGACAGCACTCTCACGGGTCTAGTTCTCATCAGCTTTACTGTCAGGACCAGGCAAAAGGACTCACAAAGCAGATCCCACGAAAGGCAGAGCTTTGACATTCTTTAATTTCCGAGGCAAAGGTACAAGTCCAAAATCCGAGCGACGTAATCACAAGACAATGCAAGGGTCAAAAATACTAGAGTGCAATACAAAGAAACGCTGGAAAGCTCACACTATGGAAAAGACAATCTGGCACAGGACAGGGGAAAACACACAGACTATAAAGGGAACACAATGAGACACAGGTGGAACACATTAGGGCGGAGCAGGTAATCACAGTGGAGGGAAAGACACCAGGGCAGGAAGACAATCTGGAACACAGACAGGGTTTAGTGATTTCACAATAAAACACAGGAAATGAAATACATTACATAAACAGATAAGCACACAACACTAGGACATGACACTTTACTGTACTCTTATTATAAGAAATAAATTGTTCATTATGGTCATGTGTACAGGTTTAAAGATAATGCCTCAAATGTGAATTAAAAGTCCACATGTTTAGTTATTAAGAACACAGATTACACATGTTTACAGTGTTTTTATTCACACAACAGAGTTCTTGCATCATCTTATGACACTGTGTGTTAATGTGTGCGTTCACAGGAGTTTGAGGTCTTAGCCCAAATCCGGCTCCTCCAGTCTTCCTGCAAAAACTGTTTTTTCATCACCGACAAAGACTTTGTGCGGTGGTACTACAGTGTCCCCACACTCTCAGAGGCCGAAAGGTTGGTTAGTTTAATATAATAATCATCTCATTCAACAACCATATGTTAGAATAGCTCTGTTAAGTGTTGAAGTCTTCTTTTATGTCTTTCAGTTACAGGCTGTCCAATGAGATTGAAGCTCCAGGTGAACCGAGTCCTCGTGGACTGACCCCCACCGTCATCATCACACAGTGCCCTGAGTAAACACTACACACAATTTCAAAATGAATCATTGCAAAAATCTTTCTTAATGATAGTTTATGTGTGTAGCTGCTTTGAAGATTACACAAAAGGACACTGTTGAGATAGTAGTCATAAAAAGAGACATAATTACCAGTCTTTAAGGGTGAATTTGTCCAGGTTTGAAATATATTTATTTTATTTTTATTTTTGTTGAGGAAAATAAATAGTGTAGAATATGCCTTATTTTAGAACTAGAAGCCAAGGCTTTGATCCAAAAACATTTTTACCTAAAAATGTTATGACAACTAGTTCCACGTAATTACTTTAAGTAATTGCTAAGCTTCTTGATTTCTTAATATGGACTTGAGTAAGTTAATTGAATTATATGTAATAGTCTTCAATATCCATTACTCAACTTCAAGCAAGCTGTGTTTAAAGTGTTAGAAACGAGCCTTAAACAAAGATGAGTGAGTGACACAGAGACCAGCCAGACATGTACTCATAAATCAATCAAACTTCCTCAAGTCCATATTAAGAATATCAAGCAGCCTAGCAATTACTTAAATCAGAAAGTGGTTATGTGGAACCAGTTGACATAACATTTTTAAGTTAAACTGAAGTTGTTGTTTTTTTGAGTGTGGTCAAATATTTAACATGGGAAATAGGAATGGCTTGCATGTGGACCACCATAGTCTTTTAAATATGGTGAATGCAAATGTGTATATTGTAATTAAGAATAGATTTGCCTTATATTGTCAAGCCTTATCCGAGATACTAATTTATAATCTGATACATACCAAGTCAACAGAGTGTCTAGTTTGACGTAAAGCATTCTTTGTGATAAACCTCATGTGTGTGACGGCGCTGTAGATGTTAGTTTACTGAGTGTGGTTTGTCTTGTGTTGACAGTCTAAGCAGCTCTCGCTCCAGTCTACCCACTGACAATGACAGCCTGTTCGACTTCACCTCCCCAGTCAACCACCTGCTCTCCAAACTCACCAAGGTAATTCATAAGAATTACATCAATATCACTAACAACAACATTCAGGTGATATTTGTTGTCTCTGTATAGAATCCATTATTCAGGCTTTAGAAATCTTTATTTTTTACAAACCCAATTCCAAAAAAGTTGTACAAATTTTGAATCTGTAGAAATTGTGAATAAAATTAGAATGCAATGATGTGGAAGTTTCAAATTTCAATATTTTATTCAGAATACAACACAGATGACATATCAAATGTTTAAACTGAGAAAAATTATAATTTTAAGGAAAAGATTTATTTTAAATTTTATGGCATAAAAAAAAAGTATGGACAAGGCCATGTTTACTCCTTCTTTTTTTAACAGTCTGCAAACGTCTGGGACTGAGAAGACAAGCTGCACAAGTTTAGGAATAAGACTGTTTCCATTCTTGTCTAATACAGGCTTCTAGTTGCTCAACTGTCTTAGGTCTTCTTTGTCACATCTTCCTCTTTGTGATGCGCCAAATGTTTTCTATGGGTGAAAGATCTGTCCATTTCAGAACCAGATCTTCTTCTACGCAGCCATGATGTTGTAATTGATGCAGTATGTGTCTGACATTGTCATATTGGAAGATGCCAGGTCTTCCCTGAAAGACACAACGTGTGGATTGTAGCTTAAGTTGTTCTAGAACTTGGATAAACTTTTCAGCTTTGATGGTGCCTTTCCAGATGGTGCCTTTCCCATGCCACACGCACGGCGTCCCAGTTTTCCAAAAAGAAGTTTGCCACAGTCCATTTGAAATGAGCCTTGGCTCCAGAGAAAACACCTGTGCTTCTGGATCATGTTTAAATATGGCTTCTTTTTTGACCTATAGAGTTTTAGACAACGGTGAATGGCACAGTGGATTGTGTTCAATGACGATGTTTTCTGGAAGTATTCCTGAGCCCATGTTGTGACTTCCATTACAGTAGCATTCCTGTTTGTGATGCAGTGTTGTCTAAGGGCCTGAAGATCACGGGCATCCAGTCTGGTTTTCCAGCCTTGACCCTTATGCAAGAGATTGTTCTAGATTCTTTGAATCTTTGGATGATATTATGCACTGTAGATGATGATAACTTTTATAACTCTTTCCATTTTTACTGAGAAACTCCTTTGAGATATTGCTCCACTATTTTTTGCTGCAGCATTGGGGTAATGAATCTTTTTGATACTTGTCCCAACTTTTTTGGAATGTGTAGCTCTCATGAAATCCAAAATGAGACAATATCTGGCATGCCAACATTTGATATGTTATCTATGTATTCTGAATAAAATATTGAAATTAGAAACTTTCACATCATTGCATTCTGTTTTTATTCACAATTTGTACAGTGTCCCAACGTTTTGGGACTCGGGTTTGTACATTTGGGCTGTAGCCATAGAAATAAGATTAAGCAATTAATTTATGCCACACTAGTGTTTTAACAAGGGTTGGAAATATGGTGTTTCAGCAGAAGCATTGTGTTGAAATGAATTATCCTTTTATTGTAAAATTCTGCCTCAAGCACATTTAAGAATTCTGTAACGTGAGTTTGACATAAACAAATGATTAGGATGTCTGAGGCACTCCGATTAGTTTGTGTTTTATTTCAACGCCAAACCCAAATGCGTTGGCGTTGACATAAAACACAGACTAATCGGAGTGCCTCAGACATCCTTGTCATTGTTTTCATTTGCTGTTGTGGCCCTTCCTGTCCTTAGAGAGCCCTTTTAACTTAACCTGGCATCGACTTGACGTGATCCAATTAATTGTTCTATGTCCTAAAGGTGGGGGGTGTATTTTTGGGGGGAATCCAAAGTTGCAGATGGCATTTCCATACTTATGGTAACTCTGCAGGGATATACTGTTGTCTATATACAAAATGAGTGAAAATAGAATTCAATCTCATAAAGACTTCACTTAAAAATGTTACAAACAGTATTTGTTTATTTGTGGCATTTTCATAAGTGTTATTTTGATGTGACTATTCAGTAGTGAAAAGCTCATTTTGACCAGTGTGTTCCATTTTGTTCAACTGTGATCTATCTTTAAAATGCTATGTTCCTGTGAGCCTCATATTCAGTCTTGTTGTTTATCACAGCATATGAGGTCACCATCTGTGTCCTGTTTGGATGTGGACACGTCCCCTCCGACCACTGACTCGAGCCCTGCCGCTCTGGCCCCAGCCTCGCCCACAAAGTCCCACCGCCGCTCTGCTTCCTGTGGCAACAATCCCCCCAATAACAACCAGACGTCCGGACCAGACATGCGCATCATCAGGATCCGCATGGACCTGCAAGACGGCAATCTGTACCGGAGCATCCTGGTACTACACTTGTGGCATCAGCGTTTCATTCACATTCATCACTCACTTTAAACTGAGGTTGTCGTCCCGAGTCTGAACCATCTCTGAGCCTTAAGTTATTATTTCATAACACAGTCAGACCCCTGTGTTTGAGGCCCTTATCAAAGAGATGTAATTTTGGGTGTACAACCATTTCCATGCAATCTTTGGCATTTATCAATACGCTCAAATCCCACACCAGGTCAGGAGGAAACTATAACTACGCAAGTTTAAAGTCAGCACGAGCCAAGCAGCAAAACCATTATTTAGAACTAACGCATTGGCGCTTTGAAAATTTTCACATTACACTTCTCTGTAACAATAGTTTAGTATTTGATATACTTTTGCAGCACGGGCTTACAGGCGATTTTGTGGTTTTACATTCACAGCAATCTCTTTATTTTGTCTTTAATCATGAGCTACTTTTACAACACACAAACGTTAATGCTAAGTGATGTCAACTCAATAATCAAAAACAAGTGTTTTTTTTAGACAACTTGGAGAAAGATAAAAATTTTAATTGGACGCACAGGAATATCGGTCCTTCTCAGACTTTGTCACGGTTTTGTCAAGGCTGGCCTCGGTCTGGAAGTCGGTCTTGGGACAATTGAAGGCTCCGGTCCAGTTTTTTTTTTCTCCAATGCTTTTTAACATTTTATTTCCTTAAAATAAGATTTTGATAGCATGTATACTTAAAAGTTACACATCAAACATGTACTTTGTGGTTTTGATGTCAGCAAAAACATAAAAAAAAAAAAATCTTTCATCATTCAATCTTTCTTGAAGTATTTGTTTGTCCTTTCCTGCTCAAGGAAGGATCTCTTTTTGCCGTGTTTTGTGCCTCCATGCAGTGAACTCCATGGTCGGGTCCATCCAGCACTGTGAAGAAACAAGCTGGCCCTCAAGCAAATTTAGTTATTATCACTTATACCTTTAGGGTCACAGGAGGCTGGAGCTACACCTCAAACATACGAATGAATCTATAAATCTTTGTTGCAGTGTTGATGCATTTACAGGCATTTTCTAGTGTTTCTCTTCTCAAAACACAGAACAGCACCAAACAATGTGTATGTAAAAGGCAGCTAACAGTTGAATTTGTATTATTGTGGACAATGCCTGAGCATTACATCCCATCATGCTTTTCATCAGTGTTTAATCTTGCAGCTACAATGGTACCATGAGATCATTAGTGTCCTCATGTCACAGCTGTTTTCTTTCTGGCCTTTAGGTGACGAGCAACGACAAGACACCCACTGTGGTCAGCTGTGCCTTAGAAAAACACAACCAGGACGCCAAACAGGCCTCCAGATATGAACTGATCCAGCTTCTGCCTGAAGGAAAAGGTAACGGCATTTCAGCACTGACATGGTCAAGTGAAACTTTTTTTTTGTCATTGGTGAGAAACAAGAAAGAAAATAATAGGTGTAGTCTGTGTGTGACTTTACCACAGCAGCAGGAAATGTGCATTTGTAAAACAGACAGAGAGGTTGCAGAATGAGGGTTTGTTTGGTTCTTGAGAAAGTTACAGCTGGACTTGAGCCAACAGGAAGTTGATTAGGTCATCACGGCATAAAACGTTTGAACAATTTGGATTATTAATCTTGAGATCTATGTATATATCGGAACTGAGTATTGTTTTTCTTTCTGTCCTTTCTTAGAACTTGTCATACCCGCCACAGGAAATGTCTTCTATGCCATGACATCATCTAGCGTTGACTTCCTGTTAAGAAGGAAAGGCGGGAACACTCCACTCGGCTCACAACCAATCAGCACAGAGACCAGTGCTACTTTTCCTCGAATCAAGGCCAAGGGGAGAAGACTGGTTCGGACACTCTTTTAAGTTTTGTCCTCACAAAAAGACTAAAGGATGTGTTGTTGAGTGGCCTTCTCGGCACATGATTTTCATCTACATATGTTTGAACTAACCGTAAGTTCTGCTACTGCTGTGTCACCACAGTCATGGGCTGTTCCATGACTGTGTCACCACAGTCATGGGCTGTTCCACTCCAGTGTCATGTTTCCTCTGTCCAAACAGCACTACATTACTACATTACTAATTCAAAGGCTGAAGGAAAAGCTGAGGGAGCCCGGGTCATGTGGCTGCTGTTCTCCTTCAATATTCATTTTCATTCATGGATTACAATCTGCTGTTTCAGTGATACGTGGTGATAACAGTTAAATGTAAAAGTTAGTTATTGTTTGTCAGAGCATGGTTTTGTGATGATCCTCATTAGGCTATGACCTACAAACATGTTTTGTTGTGACAGGATTGTGACATCAATACCTGCTTTTAGCAATGGCAAAACAAAAGAAAACAGAGAAGCCTTGTAGCAACAATGACACAGCCCTTCTCTGTTTAAGACATATGCACACATGCTGGCTCATAGTCACACACTTTTAACTGGCATTTTCTATTAATTTATTTTTTTACATTAAGTGAATGACAATGTGTTTGTTTAACATTTCTGCAGGATTTCCCTTATGCTTCCAAAGAAATGCACTTATTATTCTTAGTTAACCCACAATGGTGACTGTTTGGCTGTGGCTGAACAGTGTTAAGTCTATGAGATGGCAGACAGTTAACCACAAAACAAATGTGTAAAGTATGAGTCCAACAAATTCAAATATAAACTAATGAAGGTGTTATTAAGCTCCAGTAAAATGTCTCAGTGCTTTACTGTGACAGAACAGAGTGAGCTTCAGCTCCTTCAACTTTGACTGTAGAGCTCAATATTCACACTGGAGCTTTAGAACTGTTCTGCCCTCCAGTGGTCAAATAGGAATGTTGCACTTTTTTCTTGTAAGTTTGGTTAAATGTATTTATATTAAGCAGAATTTAAAAGCACACTAAAACACTCAGTCTAAACTGGTGTCAGTGTCAGTGCAACTTAAATGCTCCTGTGTGAGTCCTGTGACCTCTGGTTTGACGGCTCTTCGCCTGTGAAGTTTCTGATTGGCTGAGGCATGAGTGGGCCGGACCAGGAAGAGGATTCAGAGTAACAAAAGATGATGTATGCTTGCATTTGCTACGCTACTCATAATTTTAGCAACTTTATCTATTTTCTGTGTTCTCTGTGGAGTGTGTGTGTCTGTGTGTACAGTGCAGTTTTACATATATGCTATTTATGCACTACAAAAGAATAATGTCCTATTTTTGAAATAATAAATATACTTTTACATGACTTGTTTTTATGGTGTGCTGTATTACAGACATGTCTTCTGACATGTCTCAGGTTTACACATCTTCCTTCAAGGAAAATTACACATTTTTGATGTTGGGCTGTGGCCAAATAAATAAAAAAACAAATAAAAATAAAGTTCTTACATAAAAGACCAAAAGCCCTCCACCAGAGCGGCTCTGTGAGATAGAAATTGTGCCACTCTCAAGAAGCTGCAGAAGCGCACGCCTCTTCTCTCCTGAATAAATCTAAAAGTTTTAAATGTGTCATCTCCATACTGTTGTAGTTTATTTTTTAAGAAATAGTTCTGAAAATGGACATTAAAGCAATGCTTATTAATATTGGTGTAAATGGACACGTTCAGTCTGCCATTTACTTAACGCATTAAGTAATGTCTCTGACTTGAATAATGTGATGGTTGTGCACAGAAGAATAGCCCTAGTTCAACGTCATAGATCTGTAAAGCTCTACAACACACATCAAACTGGCCTGGTTTCCAAAAACAGTACAGAAAAAAAACTATTAAAAAAAAGCCAGAACTTGGTAAAAACATAACAGCAGTATAAAAGTAACAGAAGAATGTATAAAAGAAAAAACAGACAAACTAACAGCTGACTGAGGCTTGTTCTAATGATCTATACTTGCCTCAAGGCTAAGGTCAGAGGGCAGACTCACAAAACAGACATGTTAGAGTAAGGAAAAAATACAGTGCTTTTTCTTTCTTATCTTTTTTTATTCATTTAAAGTGTAAAAATCATTATTGTACCATTCAACAATATTATTTTATATGATATAAATGTATTCTCTCAATATTGGGTAGTCCTATTCAGTAGTTTAATTCAAGACAAAGACAAACACATAAAACATTCACAAACACAAATGTTTTACACATACATTAACAATATAGTATATCCATACACATAAACAGATTATGTATTTATACACAAAGGTAGAACTACGAAGGAGGCCCAACTTGAGTCTCTAGCCACACTCCCGGGCTAAAGGTTTGATGCAAGTCAAATAAACCTGATACTTTTCAAAGTGGTACTATTTGGCATTTTACTCAAAAGGAAAAACATCTTTTCAATATTCAGCAGTCTTGAAGTATATGAAATGTTAAAACTACAGCCACCCTCTTTACCAAATGGAAATCAGAATATATGTATTAAAAGTACAAAAGCTCCCCACCAGCAGCAGAGGCATTATTATTGTAACAGTAACAGACAAATGATAATAAGTGGTTAAGACCGAGTGGCCCCGCCCTCACAGAGGTCAACACTCAGTGGCCCCTCCCTCACAGGCCTCACACTGCAGTGCTGTGCTCCGGTAAGCCTTCCACACCACTGGGTCCTGCAGACACACCGTGCCCCCTCCTCGCTTCTCCTCAGCCTCATTTCGGTTTATGTCCCCCACACAAACCCAGCCTCCCCCGGGCTGTTCTGCCCCCTGCCCCAGTCCATGCTCCGCCGCTTGGGGACTCACGGCCCATTTGGAGTGGTCCTGGCTGGTGCTGAAGGTGAAGGTCTGGCCTGGGTTGAGCAGCTGGATGTTGAGGACCCTCCAGTTCTGAGAGCAGTCAGAGGGAAGGACCCCCGAAGAGCGGACCCAGAACTGCACCAGGAGGTCTGACTGCAGAGAGGGGGCCACCCACGAGTGGTAGAGGTCTGAGGGATGAACAGAGAGGGTACAGCATCAGTCTGAGGAGTCTATAACAGCTGAGAGTTAGAATCACTCCGACACTGATTATATGAAGTATCATTTGTATAACTATACATATGTTTATTATTCCTTTATCCTCTTCTGCTTCTCCAAACTAGGAATGTTCTGACAGCGTAGAGGCTGTAGAGGATAAATTAGCTCAAAATACGACTTTAAAGCAATGTTTGTATTTATTATTTCTTCTGCAGATAGAGTGACTATATAATAACGACCCAAATGTAGAAAAATAGCAGTCCAGGTAATAAAATACTCATCTTCAGAATAGCTAATTGTCCGTTCCTACGTCAAAGCATTTTTGCGAGCTGCGTAAAATCTCATGGAAAATATAGACCAAGATTTTTAATCCTGGAAATCAATATTTATATTTTTTTGAATAAGAGTATTACCATTCTCAAAAGCTGCTCCTTTGGCAAAGTTGATGAAGCTGGTGCCGTCTCTGGAAGTCAGAGTCACGCTGCGGTTGGCCACAGGTGCGACGTGTGGATAAAGGAGATGGTTTTTGTGGCAGAGGGTAGACAGAGCAGGCACCAGCGACACCATGGACTCCGGGACGTCACAGTCATAGACGTGAGGCTGGTTAATGTGCAGCTGCTCTCCTGGGGACACAAGGAAAACAGGCAGGGCCGCTCGATAATGGAGAAAATCTTAATCACAATTATTTTGGTCATTATTGAAATCACAATTATTTTAGGCAATTACTCATTGAAATATGTTTGATTTGAAAAAAAGTAAATTCTCCTTAAAATATAGAATATATTCAAAGATAATATAAATAGAAATAATAATCAAGACAAATAAAAAAGCTCAACTGTCGTGCACTTCCACAATGTCATGAAAAACAAGTGTTGACATGTGTTCCAGACACGTCATGTTACAAATCTTGTACATAATGTATTTTATGTTGGTTTAATGCCAAAATAATGTGCAAAACAGACTCTGACTAAAAAAGGGTTTTGCGATTGTTTGGAGCCAAATTGAAATTGAAATTCCGTTTAATTGCACAGCCCAGGGTTATAAAGCAGTACAGCTGGATTCATCGAATTATACACTTGTGCATTCAGGAAAGTATTCACAGCGCTTCACTTTTCCACATTTTATGTTACGTTACAGCCTTATTCCAAAATAGATCAAATTCATTATTTTCCTCAAAATTCTATAAATAATACCCCCTAATGACAACATGAAAGAAGGTCGTTTGAATTCTTTGCTAATTTATTTAAAATAAAAAAAATAAAACACAAAAAGCCCACATACTTATTCACAGCTTTTGCACAATACTTTGTTGAAGCACCTTTGGCACAAATTACAGCCTGCAGTCTTTTTGAGTATAAAGCTACAAGCTTGGCACAACTATATTTTGTGAATTTTCTCCCATTCTTCTTTGCAAAACTTCTCAAGCTCCATCAGGTTGGATGTGAGCGTTGATCCTGAAAATTATTATAGTTCTTGCCACTGAAAAATATCTCACAGCAGGATACTGACCCCACCATGCTTCGATACAATCCTGTCTCTGACCTGCACGGTTAACTGTGGGACCTTATTTACACAGGTGTGTGCCTTTGCAAATCATGTCCAATTCACTAGAGTCCACCTGTGGTAAATTTAATCAAGTTGTAGAAGCATCTCAAGGATGATCAGTGTTTTTTTGTTTTTAATAAATGAGCTCACCCTCAGGAAAGCGGTGATTACAGACAAACAAAACTTTACAGGTTTGTTCAGTAAATGCCACAAATGTAAATGAATTCAACGACTGAGTGAGTAAAAGAAAACACGGTTCTCTTAACGAGGTAATGCAACACAGGAGGCTTTGATTGTTTTATTATAGTGTAAACAGTGTACAGATAATAAATAATAGTTTATCTTAGGTGTTCTGTGTGTCCTGAGACTCTGGCAGTGACACAATCTGAATGTCATTGGCATTTGCTTTTTACTTATAGACACCAGAGCAGAGAGAGAAAAATATTAGTCACACATTTCCTTTGGGGAATAAGACTTATTTATTCTAACCATGATCGTTGTTATCCCTGACTAAAGTAATATTACAGAATTATCCAGTCAGAGCTCAAAAGCCATGCAAGAGCAGAACAAAGACAACATTAGCAATTTTTATTCCCATGATTATGTTTCAGACTGATGTTCGGTATCGTCATACTCAAGCCAGGTATCAAACCAAACTCAATTTTTTTTGTGACAACACTAGTGTACTATCGTAAATGACTGCACACTGTAATGTGGCTAATACTGCTGCTAACAACAGAGCAGCTCAAATAATGTCCATAAAGACCCTGCAGACATTACAATAGTGTTGTCACGACATTTGAATTTTAAACTTCAATAAATACCTTGAAAAATATTGATATTTTGATACAATTTTGATATCTTGAAGAAAAAAAAACTGCCAAAACACTGAGGCTTTGTTTTTTTTTTAGTTTTTTTTTTAGTATATACAAAAATTGGAAAATAGCCTCTCTCATGGAACCTCCTAAACGGTCCTTGTGTAAGGGCGCCGCCATACTGCGAAATACGGCAAAATACAGTGTGTGTGTGGTTTTTGATTATTACATCCGTTTACGCTATCTAAAAACTATTGTTTTACTATGGAGTATAAGCCAAAAAGCCTGGATGTAACCGCCATTTTATTGCCCTGTTGTAATGACAATATCAGTGAATAGGGGACCAATGGGCGGATTATATCTATGTTTAATTACAATCTATGGCTTTGTCACATAAACAAAAACTTCTGGTCTGTTGTCTCTTAGCATCATTTGAGTGTGAATCATACCTTCGTTGTTGTTTAATTAGAGCTGGTAGTTTAGACTGTAAGCGATTTGAGTGCCTACTACAGAAAGTGGAAAAGCACTATATAAATTCTTTTTTTTTTTAATAAATAAATTAATAAAAAAAAAACTGAGATGGCCAGTCCAGAACCTTCACTTTAGGCAGCTGTAGCCAATGGCAGGTCAACCTTGTGCTTTGGATCATTGTCATGTTGGAACGTCAAAGTACGTCCCAAGCGCAGCCTCCACTATTTTCTGATAACATGCTGCATTTATCTCTTTCTTGTGCCTTTGTAGCTCACACATCCCCAAAACATCAGATCCACCTCCATGTTTCACAGTAGGAATGGTGTATATTTCATCATAAGCCTTGTTGACTTCTCTCCAAATGTAAAGTTAATGGTTTTGGCCAAAAAGTAAAATTTTGATCTCATCACTCTAAACAACTTTGTTTTAGGCTCGTCTCTGTGCTGTTTGGCATTTTGTAAGCGGGATGCTTTGTGGCATTTGCGAAGTAATGGCCTTCTCAACCATTTTTCTTCTTTTCTTTGCTTCCTTATTGTGCATTTTGAAACAGTCACACCACTTTTTTTTAGAGTGCTGTATTTCAGCTGAAGTTATTTGTGGGTCTTTCTTTATTTATATAAATATATATTTATTATTTTATTATTACATCAAATTTATATAGCGCTTTTCAGGGGACGCAAAGACGCTTTACATATACATTATTCATTCACTCCACAGTCACACACTGGTGGTGGTAAGCTACATCAGTAGCCCCAGCTGCCCTGGGGCAGACTGACAGACGTGGCAGCCCTTCCGCGCCTATGGACTCTCCGACCATCACCAAATACATGCAACAAACACTGGAGGGATAAGTGTCTTGCCCAAGGACACAATGAGAGTATGAACTGTGGGGAAAGCGGGAATCGAACCGCTAACCTCCTGGATGTAGGACGACCGCTTTACCACTGAGCCACTGCATCCCAAACTATTTTTCTGGTTGTGGCTGAAATTTTGGTGGTTGTGATTTCCCTCACTTAGACTTTGAACACTGCTGATTGGCATTCAAAATTCCTTAAACATCTTTATATTTCCCTTTTTTGTTTTATTCTACTTTACTTTTTCCGGAGATCCTTTGTCAATTCTTTGGCTTTCCACATGACTCAGAATACAGAAACGTCAGTGCAGCACTGGATGAGAGATGCAAGGATCTGTCAGGAGCCCAGAAACTTACTGACCTTTTATACACACACTGATTACAAGCAAACGGATCACAGGTGAAGATGGGTACCTTTAGAAGCCATTCAAACTGTTTGTGTCAAATTGTGTGCATGTTATACGTAAACTTATAAGCACTGTATTTACCAATGGTCTGGAAGCGTTCGAGGGGGTAGGTCACACAGATAAAGTTCTGTCCATTGTTCACTCCGCTGTCAGGATAGTAGTACTGGCCGGCTTGCTGGACCGGGGGAAAGTGAGGTGTGCTATGGACCAACCAGAACCCCTGGGTTTTGTCCAGCAGCACGACGCCTGAGAACAGAAACAAGGCCATCAGTTTGGGCATTAGAGCAGACGCACAGTCTAAATGAGATTTTACAACAACAATGTTAAATAGGACAGTGTAATTAACTTCATTTGCAAATAAATTGAATAATATAATAATAATAATAATAATAATAATAATAATAATAATAATAATAATAATAATAATAATAAAAACTTTCAGATTGTGTATCGCCGCAATTATATGTCTTGTTACAGATGTTGCAAGAAATGGAAGTTGATGATTAACCTGAGAGACTATGCTACATTGTGTGTAATAAGGAGACAATAACTGAGGAAATAAGCGCTTTGAGTGCCTACTAGATGGAAAAGCGATATAAATACAAAAAAAATAACTGAGTTCTGAGCCAAACACAGACATAAGGGTTTAGATAGGAGCTTATAACTTTTCCAAATCAGAAAAATTGTGAAATTTTAAAAAATAATAATTAAAACTGAACGTCTAGCCTGATTCTATGGTCTAAAGTACGTACACTGATATAATTATTATTTCCATAAGTCCCTCACATTGGTTCTACAGCGAATGGAAGTTTATACAGGCGCTGTCAATCAGCTGCTCCTACGTCCCTCACTCTCGCACACTGACTGTTCAACTTTTTCAACATGGAGGCCCCCACACCTCAACCCCTCCTGTGGCCTCGGGTTGGCAGGCAGGCCAATGCCTTTTTCCGCTTGAGGCAATATGCGCCCCCCTAACACACTTACTTGGGTCCTCAACTCCTGCAGTTCTCTCTCCCTCCCTCTCCCTTCAGTGGGTTCCTTCGTACACAACTCAAACCCAGCTAAAGCAGCTCCAGCACCGGTTTGCTCGCCTCTGACTGCATCCCACATGGGACAGGCAGACACGGGTCTCACTTCCCCCAGAGGTGCAGTTGGACTTGGAGTTCTGGCAAACCCTGGATTGTCTCCAACTGTTGTTGTGCCTTGGCTGCATCCCACACTATGTGAAAGTGTTCACAAACGCTTTGCTCACCGGATGGGTGGGACTCTGGGCCAGGGAGTTAGCCAACTCATCTACCTACCTTACCAGACAGGGTGGTCAGGGCCTTCTTTTGAGCCCCTGGAGCAGGCAGATGTCTGTTGGCAGATTGTTCTTCTTCTGGCACTATCCTCATCCAAGAGGGCGTGGGACCTGTGCGTTTTGTCATCCTTTGTGCAAAGTTATCAACTCGACTTTCAGGTTTAGGGTGATCAGGATTAGGGAGTGACATACTGGCAGCAGGTGCACGGCTATGGATGCTGTGCCCGGTCAGGGCCCTGCACTTCGCTTCCACGTGGAGCACACCTCAGGCTTACGTTATAATTTCTTTGAGACCGGGGGTGTGGAGCCCCACTGTTGTTTCAGCGTTTAGCACTAGAACAACAACCACAGCACCTGAATGGAACACTGTCAATAACGACTCTCCTGAGCCTTAATGACTCTCACATCACGAGTCACACTTCCCTTTTTTAGCCAATGACTGTGAGACCAGAACAGCCTGGTCCATCAGGTTTGGTTTCAGGGCAAAGCTCAGCACTCTTAAGGCTGATTTATGCTTCTGCGTAGGGGGTACGCCGTAGTGTACGCCGTAGGCTACGCACGTAGGCGACGCCGTCATGAGCATTTATACCTCTGCGTATGTCTGTTTTGCTCTGCACTACAGCGCCGAAACGCTAGTTGACGCGAGCGGGTTCCACTGTATTTGAAACGACATTTAAGTCACGCCACGGAGTTGTGCCATTATGTGTGCCATGGCAAAACAACAGTGTGTGTCGTGGTCAACCTGGTGTGTAACTTGTATTGGTGTAAAATATAATGCACCAATAAATGGCATGAGGAATATTTTATTTTTTTTAAGTTTGTACTATACATACAAATAGTCGAACTATGTATAAGATAATGCACCATGTAAAGGTGCAATGGTCTATAATTGTTTACATTAAATAAATGCAAAAGAGCAAACTATACAAATAAATTAACTGTAAGTTCTTAGTACTTAAGTACTTAATTTACTGTAACCTTAACCATAAATTATGCATACAGCAGGAACCAACATAATTGGTTCAAACTATATACACAATTGTTTGATGCAAAAGATAGTAAAAAACAGGTGCAACAGTCTTGAATTGTAAATTAAAAAAAGATGCAAAAGAGCAAACACAGACACATGTGCAACTATTAGTTAATGTTTATTTGCATAAACCTTCAGACATTTTTTGAAACAGTATTTTTGTATTTTTTTAATAAACAGTGTAAAGTACACACAAATATGCAATGTATTAATGTGCAATGATCTACAATTATTATCAAAAATAGATGTAAAAGAGAAATATCACAAATTAAGCAAACGACTGTATAACCTGATTGAATTGGTGTGAACAGACAATAAATAAAAAAGCTGAAATGCAAACTATATACAAAAAAATAACTAAAAAAAGCAAAAGTGCAAACTGCAGATACAGAGCATTTCTATAAGCATTGCCTGCACACTGTGGTCCTCCGCAGCATATCTGCAACAGTTTGTCCAAACCGGTCGCTCTCATCATTGCCTTGACACAGTCTCTGTTGAGCTCCACCCGCTGTTCCTCCAACTGAGCCTCCAACCGAGCAACCTGCACTTGGACCCAGTCATCTTTTTCTTTTCTCTTTCTTTTTTGTGCCATTCTTGTACTGGGGGACAGAAGAAATGACTGCATGGACATAAGAGATGGCTGTGGGACAGAAGAGATGGCTGCGGGACAGAAGAGATGGCTGCGGGGACAGAAGAGATGGCTGCGGGGACAGAAGAGATGGCTGCGGGGACAGAAGAGATGGCTGCGGGGACAGAAGAGATGGCTGCGGGGACAGAAGAGATGGCTGCGGGGACAGAAGAGATGGCTGCGGGGACAGAAGAGATGGCTGCGGGGACAGAAGAGATGGCTGCGGGGACAGAAGAGATGACTGCATGGACATAAGAGATGGCTGCTGGGACAGAAGAGATGGCTGCGGGGACAGAAGAGATGGCTGCGGGGACAGAAGAGATGGCTGCGGGGACAGAAGAGATGGCTGCGGGGACAGAAGAGATGGCTGCGGGGACAGAAGAGATGGCTGCGGGGACAGAAGAGATGACTGCGGGGACAGAAGAGATGGCTGCGGGGACAGAAGAGATGACTGCGGGGACAGAAGAGATGGCTGGTGATGGGGGCTCTACCACTTGGTAATCGGTCATCATCGCTGATGGCTGGAGGTCTCACATCCGATAAACCAGTGGAGTTTGAGCTGGTATCAGTCCCATCCTGTGATTATGAAAAAAATTGCAAATAGTATAAGTTATACATAAAAGATGATGCATTCATTGTTAAATCATAGATAGATAGAGCTATAATCACTGCATATTCATACATTGCAAATGCTAAATTGTTGCATTTGTATTTTCTGTAAGCCAAATAAAATTACAATATATTATATTACATAAATACAACGCATTACATGTAATTACAACCTATTACACATGCTTTTGGACTCACAGTTATATTATTTTTGCAAATAAAATACCCATGTGGTAGCATTGCTAGTTAAGTTAGCTAACCGAAACACAACAGAGGTACATAAAAGGACGTGCATTATTTACCTTATCGTCAAAGTTTGACTTCGTAAGCCGATGTTTGACATGAGGGGCCAGCCAAGATAGGAATATATAAAACGCTGGGATTGTTTTTCCTCCTGGATCCCCGCTCCTTGAGGCAAGTTTTTTACGGAGACGAACGTACTTGTCTCGAGAGTTCTTCCATCTCTTCATGCACTCCGCTACATCTAAACCCACGTTGGATATGGCTGTATTTCCTCACTTCTTCAATTTATCGCTCGGTAACTTAGTCCATTTCCATGTTGGCTCTTCACTGAATTTCGGAATTTAAAAATGGCGGGCTGTCCAGAGTATAGAAGATCAATCCGGAAATGCGTAGAGGGAAACGTGATACTATCAAGCCGACCAATCACAGATCTTACGGTCCGCGTCGTCGCGACGCGTAGTTACATTTTTGAGGAGGTGCGCGTCAGGCTACGGCGTAGGGTACGGCGTAGGGTACACGTCACTGCGTATGCTACGCCGTAGCTTCGACGCGCACCCTACGCAGAAGCATAAATCAGCCTTTACCAGTTGATCTCAGAATTGATAAAGTCTCTTGGAATTAGAGACAAAACGTCTTCACCTTGAAAACTGAGTCCAGATGCTTTTACTTTAACCTTTTTGTCAAGATGACCTGGATAACTCAGAACCTTCACAGACATAGTTACTTGATGTAACTACAGTTCTACGAGTGAGGCTGTGCCAGGACATGGGCACGATAGGTGAATGCTTTGATCTATCTCTGTGGTGCTGGCATTCGGCAGAGGTTAGCAGTAGCAACACACTGTAGTGACTTCAGGTAACAATTTAATAACTGGAAGTTCTCCAGAAAAAGCCAAAACAGATCTACGGAGACCTCATCTATACATGCACTCCATCCACTCTAAATGCTCTCCAATTACAGCAATTGTTGAAGTTTCAACACAGTATTCAAAAAATGGTTCATTACTCAAGGCTTGAATGACACAGTGCTCGAGACTATCTATCTTGGAGTGCTTACATAAACTTTTTTTCATTTGCTCCGAGTATAAAGGTTTAGTAGACCTAATGTTATAGAATCTTTAGAACTGAATGCAACACTGTCAAACCAAATCTTTGTTGACTCGGTCTCTTTTTGCTTCAAAAGGCTCAGCTCAGTTGAGCCAAGATAACCAAACCAGTGACAAGTATTGAGATGAAACAGAAAAGTGGTTAATAGGTCACTGTGGTTCGATACAATTGGTTCATGAGCTATGTTCTGGAACCTCGGGTGTCATAGGACCATCACTATGTATGAGATGTTCAAAAAGTTCATTAAAAACAAATTAGGAGGGTGTTAAACTATTGTCAGATTATTGTAGCAGCCTATACTGGAAAGAGAAAAGCATCTTTGTATTTAGGATGTTTAGAATAAAGCCTAATAAAGAGAATAATTAAAAACAGTTTCCCGTTTAAAAATCTATACTTTGTTGTAAAATCAAAAAAGCTTGAAGGTATTACTTTAATTTTACATGACTAAGGCCCCATTTTGTTTTTCAATAAATTATAAAAGGTGGTCAGAATTTAGTTTTTAGTTATTTGGAAATTTCCCTTTTTGGTTAAATACAGTTGTAGCATGTTCTACAAACATTATTTGACAACAGAATATAATAGTAGACTTGAAAGGCATTGATTTTATTTATCGTAATATATATATATATATATATATATATATATATATATATATATATATATATATATATATATATATATATATATATATATATATATATATATATATATTGATTTTTTCCCCATATTGCACAGTTCTATCTGTGACCACCTTTAAACTGTCTGTACTGTTCGGTCTTTTTGTGTGCATTAATATTTTAATTTGAATGTATATTAATTGTTGTTGGAGTCCTATTTTAATTCACTTGCAGAAGGAATACAGAAGAAAACTAGCCTATATCAGAGTCAAAGAGGGGATGTACCTGCTCCTCACCTTTCGTGTGCCCTGCAGATCGACCCACATTCAGCATGTGTCTGCCCTGAGGACTCTGGTCGTTGTAGAGAATGTATGCCACATCTGACTTCTGGAAAAAAAAGATATTCAAACATATGATAATATACTGTTGCTTTTCCCAACATATTCTTAAATGTCCTAGTATTTGAAGTATTCAAAAGGAGAACCAAAACACTGAGGTTTTGATATTTCAAAATAAAGAAATTAAAATGAATGAGAAAGACATGTTGGTATTTGACATCAATGTTGTGAATTTTGGAAATTTGTGTGGTTTACAGCCAATTATACAGAGCCTCAATCAAGGATTCAGTGTTTTGAAGTTACTGACTCCTGTTTGATAAGTCACTAATTAATGGCTGTAATGATGTATTGCTTTACATATATTATTTTAAGAGGTTTATTTGTGAGGAGTTTTTAAATAACAATATTTTTTAATAATCTACCATAAGCAGCAAAAAAACAACCTAGCAGCTGTTAAGTTTTCTTTTTACTTGTTTGAATTGTTAGTTTTTATTGGTTCACATTGAGATGCAGTTGTTGACATGTTGGATTTTATTATGTGCCTCAACAGTGTTGCCTGTAAAAAAATAAAATATACAGTAAAATGTAAAAATAAAATAATCAATAATATTAAGCAAATGTTTTTTTATTTAACCTTGATTTATCCAGGAAAGTCCGACTGTGAATGGGAGCTGACATTACAAATCTCAGTTGCAGTCCTGGCCCTATCAGTGTGCGTGGAAGACGGACACTAATCTAGCTATAAGAAAACTTTGTGAACGACTAGAATAACCTTCTGAAGTGCTCATCTAAACCTGCACTCCACTTAAAAACATCTCCTTTTTAGTAATTCTGAATTTGAAATTGCAGTTGCTATTTGATTTGGACAGTGCATGTTGATAAACATACAGTACATGAGACACAGCCAAATGAATGTAAAGATGAAAGATTGTAGGCTATTTCCATCCGTCCAACAGTCTCATGCATTCATACACCAGAGCAACATTCACACATTCATAAACCAGAGCAACATTCACACACATTCATACACCAGAGCAACACTCACACATTCATAAACCAGAGCAACATTCATACACATTCATACACCAGAGCAACATTCACACATTCATACACCAGAGCAACATTCACACATTCATAAACCAGAGCAACATTCATACACATTCATACACCAGAGCAACACTCACACATTCATACACCAGAGCAACATTCACACATTCATACACCAGAGCAACATTCACACACATTCATACACCAGAGCAACACTCACACACATTCATACACCAGAGCAACACTCACACATTCATACACCAGAGCAACATTCACACACATTCATACACCAGAGCAACATTCACACATTCATACACCAGAGCAACATTCACACATTCATACACCAGAGCAACATTCACACATTCATACACCAGAGCAACATTCACACATTCATACACCAGAGCAACATTCACACATTCATACACCAGAGCAACACTCACACATTCATACACCAGAGCAACATTCACACATTCATACACCAGAGCAACATTCACACATTCATACACCAGAGCAACATTCACACATTCATACACGAGCAACATTCACACATTCATACACCAGAGCAACATTCACACATGTTTATACACCAGAGCAACACTCACACATTAATACACCAGAGCAACATTCACACATTCATACACCAGAGCAACATTCACACATTCATACACCAGAGCAACACTCACACATTCATACACCAGAGCAACATTCACACATTCATACACCAGAGCAACATTCACACATGTTTATACACCAGAGCAACACTCACACATTAATACACCAGAGCAACATTCACACATTCATACACCAGAGCAACATTCACACATTCATACACCAGAGCAACACTCACACATTCATACACCAGAGCAACATTCACACGTTCATACACCAGAGCAACACTCACACATTCATACACCAGAGCAACATTCACACACATTCATACACCAGAGCAACATTCACACATTCATACACCAGAGCAACATTCACACATTCATACACCAGAGCAACATTCACACACATTCATACACCAGAGCAACATTCACACACATTCATACACCAGAGCAACATTCACACATTCATACACCAGAGCAACATTCACACACATTCATACACCAGAGCAACACTCACACACATTCATACACCAGAGCAACACTCACACATTCATACACCAGAGCAACATTCACACACATTCATACACCAGAGCAACATTCACACATTCATACACCAGAGCAACATTCACACATTCATACACCAGAGCAACATTCACACATTCATACACCAGAGCAACATTCACACATTCATACACCAGAGCAACATTCACACATTCATACACCAGAGCAACACTCACACATTCATACACCAGAGCAACATTCACACATTCATACACCAGAGCAACATTCACACATTCATACACCAGAGCAACATTCACACATTCATACACCAGAGCAACATTCACACATTCATACACCAGAGCAACATTCACACATGTTTATACACCAGAGCAACACTCACACATTAATACACCAGAGCAACATTCACACATTCATACACCAGAGCAACATTCACACATTCATACACCAGAGCAACACTCACACATTCATACACCAGAGCAACATTCACACATTCATACACCAGAGCAACATTCACACATGTTTATACACCAGAGCAACACTCACACATTAATACACCAGAGCAACATTCACACATTCATACACCAGAGCAACACTCACACATTCATACACCAGAGCAACATTCACACGTTCATACACCAGAGCAACACTCACACATTCATACACCAGAGCAACATTCACACGTTCATACACCAGAGCAACACTCACACATTCATACACCAGAGCAACATTCACACACATTCATACACCAGAGCAACATTCACACATTCATACACCAGAGCAACATTCACACACATTCATACACCAGAGCAACATTCACACACATTCATACACCAGAGCAACATTCACACATTCATACACCAGAGCAACACTCACACATTCATACACCAGAGCAACACTCACACATTCATAAACCAGAGCAACATTCACACACATTCATACACCAGAGCAACATTCACACATTCATACACCAGAGCAACATTCACACATTCATACACCAGAGCAACACTCACACGGTCATACACCAGAGCAACACTCACACATTCATAAACCAGAGCAACACTCACACATTCATAAACCAGAGCAACACTCACACATTCATACACCAGAGCAACATTCACACATTCATACACCAGAGCAACACTCACACATTCACACACCAGAGCAACACTCACACATTCACACACCAGTGCAACATTCACACATTAATACACCAGAGCAACACTCACACATTCACACACCAGTGCAACATTCACACATTAATACACCAGAGCAACACTCACACATTCACACACCAGTGCAACATTCACACATTAATACACCAGAGCAACACTCACACATTCACACACCAGTGCAACATTCACACATTCATACACCAGAGCAACACTCACACGGTCATACACCAGAGCAACACTCACACGTTCATACCCCAGTGCTGTGTCAATGAAGGCAAGGGGGGTTAGGTGTCTTGCAGATACAGATAGATGAACAACCGCCTTTCAGTTCCTCTTCTTTTCTGACCAAAAGTCAAGTCAGTAGAAACACACAGAGGAAAAATAGACAAAATGTGGGTCAAAAAGCAGAAGCAGACATTAAGACATCTGCAGATTAATCTTGTGATCTTCTTCGGCACGTGATGAAGAAAACTTTATTTAGTGAAGATAAACCAAATTATTAACAGGCAGAAACCATAATGGGTGTACAGAGAAGTGAAGAAAAGAGAACTGAAAATTGTGTGTTTAAGGAGAATGTCTGAGTCATATTCTAATGAGTTGCTGACTCTTACCTTGGTTTTTCTCTTGAGACAGAGCCTTCTTTAACCAAGCAGCTCAGGACAGTTCAGTACGGCACAGTTTAGGAAAGTAGTGTGTCGACAGTATTACTGACCTCAGACCAGTGTCACTCAGATTGCGATTCTAAAGTATCACTAATACTGTAATACTGTATACAAGAGGCATTGTTGTGGAATTAAATATTTCTCAGCTTTTATTTACATTTGAACAAATGTTCATATCACACTCCTCAGCCTCCCCGGGAAAGTCTATGCCAGGGTACTGGAGAGGAGAATGCGACCGATAGTTGAACCTCAGATTCAGGAGGAACAATGCGGTTCTCGTCCTCTATACCCTCTCCAGGGTGCTAGAGGGTTTATGGGAGTTTTGCCCAACCTTTTCAAATGTGGTTTGTGGATCTGGAGAAGGCATTCAACTGTTTCCCTGGTTGGTGCCCTGTGGGGGGTGCTCTGGGAGTATGGGGTCCGCGGCCCTTTCCTAAGGGCTGTCCGGTCTCTGTACGACCGGAGCAGGAGCTTGGTTCGCATTGCAGGCAGTAAGTCAGACATGTTCCCTGTGCATGTTGGACTCCAGCAGGGCTGCCCTTTGTCACCGGTCCTGTTCATTATCTTTATGGACAGGATTTCTAGGCGCAGCCAGGGGCCGGAGGGAGTCTGGTTTGGGGACCACAGGATCTCGTCTCTGCTTTTTGCAGATGATGTTGTCCTGTTGGCTCTATCAGGTCAGGACCTTTAGTGTGCACTGGGACGGTTTGCAGCCGAGTGTGAAGTGGCTGGGATGAGGATCAGCACCTCCAAGTCTGAGACCATGGTTCTCAGTCGGAAAAGGGGGGCTTGCCCCCTCCAGGTTGGTGGAGAGCTCCTGCCTCAAGTGGAGGAGTTCAAGTACCTTGGGGACTTGTTCACGAGTGAGGGAAGAAGGGAGCGTGAGATTGACAGACGGATTGGTGGAGGAGCCCGTCACTCAGGAGGAGCTCAAAGTAGAGCCACTGCTCCCCCACATGTCTCCTGGACGCCTCTCTAGGGAGGTGTTTCGGGCATGTCCCACCAGGAAAAGACCCTGGGAAATACCTGGGACACGCTGTAGCTCGGCTGGCCTGGGAACGCGTCGGTATCCCCCCGGAAGTGTCTGAGGAGAGGGAAGTCTGGGCATCTCTGCTTAGACTGCTGCCCCCGCGACCGGACGGATGGATGGATTTATATATACTGTATCTCACTACTGTTCTTCTACAAATAAAATCATATAAATAAATGCTTAGGATTTATCTGAGAGTAGCCAGTACTGTGGGATTTATGTTTACAAACTACACCCCTTGTAATGCCCATGATAACTGTGTGTTATGAATAAAGAAAATTGAGCAAACACCCAGCTTGAGGTATGTTTACTAAAGACTGTCAACAAACATAACCTCAGGTTCTTGCTACATTTGAGTCCTGTGACTAATATTTATCTGCAGCTGTTCATCAGTGCTGCTTCACTGTGGAGCATTCACTAACAGTGGTGCCAAAGTTCTGTAAAAACTCAACCAACCTCATCAATAAATTAATATTTAAGGATTGTCGGCTCTAATAGAAACACATCTAACAGACAGACCTGTCTCTGCGCGTACAGCTGGCCAACAGTCAGGCCCGGGGCTCCAGTGGTGTCGTTCACTGTCACTTTGCCCTCGGCCCATCCTTCGCTCCCCTTCTCCAGCAGTAAATACCTCAGGCCGTCCTCTGAGCCTCTGCCGTGCTCTTTGGGGAGTTTGTACAGATAGAACCTGGGAAAAGACAGACATAGAACAATTCACAACAAAGAAAAAAAATCCTAAAATGGGATTTGAGTGAAAAAACAAAATATATGTGATAATATGACTAAAGTAAGACACAAGTATTGTACACTTTTAACCTTCACACAATGTACATAAATGTACTTTTTGGCACAATCCTCAGACTTTTTTCTTTTATAAAATTGTTTGAGGTTATATACATACAGTACTGAGCAGAACCCAACTTTTAATGACCATCAAATTTTGGTCTCAACTTCAGGCAGTATGTTTACAAATAACACAGATATACTTTACTGATTCCCCTTTGACTGTGCTAATGTATAAACCCTAAATTATAGGGAAGTCTTACACACTAAGCCTACACAGTTCCTTCATCTTCTGCATGTATTCAGCTAAAACATGAAGAAGTATTATGTAGTTTATGGTTTTATAAAAGAGTTAAAAGAACAAATGTAGGTGGAGTCTGTATTTTATTATTTTATAGAGTAACCCAGCTTGTTACCAGTCCACAGCGTCCCCTCGGTCGTTGTAGCAGCTAATAGGTGACGGGAGGCCCTCTAGCGGCAGCAGGAGCACCAGCAGGGAAAAAATAAGGATCATCTACAAATATGACAAGATGAATGATTATTGTCAAATGTCAAGCTCTTCTTATTTCCAAAGCACTACAAATTTTACTTCCTTTATATAAGCACTAGACTTCGGCAATAAACAGAAATTGTACTTACTAGAGCTGTAGGTGTATGTGAGAATAATAAACTATGAACATTGTGTTGATATTGAACCGGGGTGAACTCGAGGTTTTGTTCAGCATAGTTCTCAAAACACACACAACGTGTGACAAATTAACTTTTCTGGATGAACGCGAAACTCGGAGTGTTACACAGATTAAAGTTAGGGACTAGTCTACTTCTTACATTCTCTATGCCAGGCTGCTGTTTATGAGGTTATCACTTAAGGCTTTACAATAATCCCTTCAATCTCCTGTGACATGTCTGCTGGATCCTAAGCGAATGCGAAAACGTATATATATATATATATATATATATATATATATATATATATATATATACCGTACCTCTGTCTGTTTAGCGGCTCATCTCGCTCAGCGCGGCTTTGGTATACATCAACTTTTTCTTTTTTTACCGAAGCTTCCGTATTGTGGTCATGTGATCAGCCGGTGACGTCATGTGGGCAACGCCACCTTCAAGCAAGCTGTCGTCTAATATACAAAAAACAACCCTCAAAAATATACCAACTCTCACATAGACATAATGTATTACAAAACCTGACCTTTTTGAAATATATTGTTCTACTGATGATGTTCTCTAAGTTTCAGTCTGTACTACTGCATTTCTGAGAATAACACAGTAGTAGCAGTACAAAAGTAAATATATTCTGCTGAGGTACACTTGTCTTGAGAGCTCAATGATTTATTGTCCTTCATCAAACTGAATACTGTCTGTTGTTGAAGGTTAATCCACTGGCTACATTTAGGCCTGAGAGATGAATTGGACCTGACAATGTGGTTAGAACACTCTTATTTTTATGTCACTTGGGTTAGGTTAGGGTTTTTAAGACAACTCGAATCTAAAATGTTTGCCAGCAGTATATTCAGTATCCTCTTTCAGCAGCTGCTTCCTTCACACTACTGCTCTCTCAAACCAGAGCGAGGGGTTTCACTTCGCTACTCGCCTTCATTATCACAGCAATAAGATAAATACAGATGTTGTTTTATTGCAAATGTTATATATCGTTCAGTGCTAAATCTAAGTAGTTTACCTGAGGCAGACATCACACATCCACTGAATGGAATAAAATAAAAAATTGTCAGGATTGCCGCTGAGATCATTGTTTCTATAAATATTCACATGTGGCATAGTATTTGCTGTCATTTTACCACACATTTAACAATACTTATTTTGAATTTATAAACTGCAAATGTTTCACAAATAAGTTTATTTTGCATTTAAAACTATTATCTACATCCAGAATAAAACACTCTCAGTCAGACTTGTTCAGCCCTTACAAAACAGTAGAATCAATAAAACAGTATGACAGTTGCCAGACAGTCACAGGCTTTAAACAAATATAGCATTTGCATGATGAGAAGCACAGCCTTGTTCCTAGGAAAACATCACCAAATAAAGTCTACAGAAACAATAAGGAGGTCTGTCTAGTCTTTGTAAAGATTTGCCCCTGTTGTCCCAGTTGGAACAGAATATCACAAAAACTATTCCTCTTAAAAGGTCGTCAGACACAACTCCCTCACTCAAGCCTCTTACAGTGATGTTCCATGTCAGGTGTGCACCAAGCGGGGCAGCTCAGTCCTCTGCTCGTCCATGCGCCCCCCCTGAACCCTCAGAAGCAGAGAGAAGAACACCTCATCATCCATCGGTCCAGGAGCCCTGCTGCGCTGGTCCTCCAGTCGGCCCTGAGCCTGTCAGGACACACACAACATCAACACAACCAGCCTTTTCATGTTGCCTTACTTTTACTGGAGGAGAAGCACGTTTTCTTAAATTTAGCTGATGATCTGTATAAAAAGGGCTTCATTAATACAGTTCATAGTTTATAGTCCTACTTTTGACAAAATCCTAAAAACTCATTTAATTTCACAAAATATTGTGTAAAAATGCATGAGTGTTGTCCTCAGGTTGAAAACCGAATGCACTTCCTGGTAAATGTGTCGTCATCATGTTCCTAAACCCCTCCCCACCACACCTTTTGTATCAGGTCAGCCCACCTCTACAGCAATCCGCCGCACCTTTGATACAACCTCGCTCACGCCCACCAGGTCTCAGTCAGAACAGAACTACTTCACTGCAGCGTCCAATTGTGCTCACACAGAGACAGGTGTGTTTGAGATGAACTGCACCTTGCCCGGATTGTAGACAAGAGCAGGTGGCCACAGCAGTGGGCAGGGAAAAACAGCTGCCTTTAAGTTGGACAGTTCATGGACGAGACTAGCGTGGTTTTGCTCAGATCACACAGCCTCCAAAGTACAGATCTACTAAATAAAAAACTACATTTTATGTACGCACTTCTGCTTCAAACACATCACTGACTGAAACTGTTAAAATGATTATACGGTTTGGATCACAAATGAGACGACAGAGACCATACATGGTAAATTTAGGAATGGAAGACCAGTTTAATTCTTGCAAGAATGAAACAAATCAAACATGCAACAATGGTACATGGTGATTTAACATGTTTACAACACATGAAGCTTTTATAGGTGTACATTAGGCCAGCCTCTCAGCTCCAGGGTCGTAGATAGACGTGTATTGAGCTGACGTGTCAGTCATAGATGTGAATAACTTTACGTGTATATGTCACTAAGTGTTCAGGACAGAGTCCCTGGACAGTGATTAGATGTAGTGCAAAGTGATGTCTTTGTCTTGTTTGGATTAGCCTGGCGCCAATAGAAGATATATCTAAAGACCTACATCACAAGTGTATCTGGATAAACTGGACCAGGAGTGAGCGCATATAATATATAATAAACAATTACTACAGAAACTATTTATGACACAGCTGATTTTAATGTTTGAGTTGACTTTAGCATTTAGTTTTAAAAAAGACAAATCCATCTCCTTAAGTTGATTTTAATGTGTTATCTATATTTGATAAAAGCCTAAACAGTTTTCACTGGTTTGTAGTCCACTATTTGTCTAGAAAAGATTAAAATGAATAAAGGTGTGGGTGGAGGAAAGGGGGGTAGTGAAGTGTCAGCCCCCTACACAGTTCGCCCTCATCTTATCACCTCTGTCTCCACAGGGCTCTGCCCACTTTTTTTGGAATTTCCTAAATTTTATTTATGGGTGAAGATAAGCTCAGCACAGAGGCCTGTTGCTAGAAGTCAGTTTAGGTTTAGCTCCAGGTACGTTCAGAGCAAACTTTGAGTTTTCTGTCTCCTGAAAGTGGTTTGGTATTGAGCGGGTTCCATCATCATACACCACACGGCTACCATGCTCTGGAACAGGTTTACCCTCAAATTACACTGCATGCGTTTCAGATCCGCTCTGCTGTGGTGCGACGCCCCGAGTAGCTCAGAAGAGCATATGTGGGAAATACGAGGTAGCGTAATAAACGCCATTGATAAAGACGTGTGTGGAACTAAAACAAGTGTTTATTCAGAAGAGGAAGGACCAGAAAACAAGTTTAGTTTGAGATTGCTTAGTTGTTCAAATAAACATCACTTCACTGGTTTTTTCTTGTTACATTGGCAAAAAAAAGCTTTGTTTTTGCAGATTCTATTGCATTTAATGCTTAATTGTGGTGTGATCTGATCTGTTCAGATTTATGTGTTTGACTCTGGCGTCTAGCAAAAATAGAACTGCTGCAGGGCAGTGCGGAGCGGACGCTGTGTAAATTGTCTCAATTGAAAACAATGTTACATATTGCATAAAGGAACCGTTATGCAGTGAAAATCTGGCATGAGTTTTGGTTTAGAGTCCAAAACCAAAGTGGACCAATTAGATGCAATTTACACTTAGTTGGTCCATTATGAAAGTGAGCCAATTACAATTACTGACTTGAAACTTATACAATCAGCCATTTTTCTCCTCCTGTTTTTGGTTGTGACCATGGTGCTAACTGTTTCGCAGCAGAAAAAGCCCCGTGACCTTTTCCTTCCAGGTTGAATACTATTGGCAGTTCATTGCACAGACATACCCACTAATCATTGGGTTAGGGGTTAAAACCTGAGTTGAGAGAGAAAGTTGGTAACCAGTGTCATGCAACAGATAAACCAAAGGTTGGAACACTGTGTGCCACGAAATAAAACAGCGGCCGTACAGAGCAACACATATCTGTGGGCTGTAAACATTACATTGTCCCCATGCCCTGTCCCAGCGGAAGACAGTGGTCTCTGAGTGGCCATGGCTCAGGTCTTTAGTGCACATCTGAGCTAAGGTCAGCTGGAGTTTTCCTGCTGCAGCCTATGAGACCTGTTAAAACTGAAGCCCACATTAAACATGAAGGATCAAGTCAAAGGTCAAAGCTCTCGCAGCAGTTTTAGATCTGTGTGTTGTCTGAGTGCTTCTGTCTTTTTCTTGTGGACAAATGAAAGGTAGCTTCTTTCAGAAATAGAGCTCACAAACACTGAGCATGTTCATAAATAAAAATTACATTTATATCGAGGGTCTTCAGATTAAAGCATGTAAAGGTATTTTTCTTCTTTTTGTAGCGTAGTTTTATGAGCCTTCTATTGTTTAGGTGATGAGATCTTTTTCACTTTTAAAACATAGATCTAAGCCCTGGCCTCAGAGAGGAGCCACTGCCCTTAACTATCAAGAGTTTATACAAATGTCTGTAAAGAAGCTAAAGTTGCAGCCTGTTGAGGGGAGTTGTCTCAAAACAGTGGCATTGTGGGCAAGAGTAAAGGGTGGGTTTTATAAACATTTTATGACCTTGATTCTGGTTGAAAGCCTTCAGTCTGTGATGTTGGGGCCACTTACAACGTTCAGCTAAAGTATTATATCATCTAAAATGCCCAGAATAGAGGGAATTACTGTTTTGATTCAAATTCTGTAATTAATTGTAATTGATGTTTCTACTGCTACAATATCTATAAAACATGCCTTTACTTATTTCTTCATAGGTCTCTTACCTTTTGTTATTTTATGCACAAAATTGATTAAAATAAATATCTTCAATGTAAGGGCTGGTCGAAGACATAAACTTCCGGGGCTGAAAATAAGTCCCATTCTGGCCCTGGACCTGAGCACACACACACACGCACAGGTCTGGGACACTTGTGATGGATTTCTGAGGAGTGTGAGTAGGAATGAGTCCTGGCTCAAGGATAATAGCCTAGTACATGTGAAAGTATTTTAGTACACAAAACTGGATTTCCAGGCTCTCCAGGATTTAGACCTACAGCATTAGAGAGGCTTTAGTCAAATGATGCTGCCATGTTATTTGAGTTTTGTGTGTGTTTTTTTTTGTTTTGTTTTTTTTGCCAAAACAAATAGATATGTTGACAGCTGATATTGAAAGACGCAGCCAATGTTGAGTTTATTTCTGGTATATTAAAAGTGAGCAACCTATAATTCTTCTGGTTCTTATCTGTTTGGGAATATGAGCAGCTTCCCTGTTTTAGTCCAATTGTTTCCCATGAGAGACTAATAAAGAAACCAGTCACAGCTTAACTTGTAAAAACATGATCATGGCTTCTGTTGTAATACAATTACTTGAAATTATTTAAATATCAGTTACTAATGTTGCTTTGGCTTGTACTCCTCAGAGCAAAGCTTAGCCCATATATTTTGTACACTTTCAGCTCAGCTTTTATTTCTATGGAAGGCTATATATTTTTCAGCTCTGCTTCGAATCTGCTTCCATATGATCACAGGTAGAACATGTGACGCACCTGTGTGTGGAGGATCATACTGTACAGCTCTTCTTTGGGCACTGGGGCAGGCTCAGGCTTTTTCACGAATGACAGCTGTTTGATGCTGCCTCGGAAACTCCTCCCTTTGGGTTTTGGTGGTGGAGAGCGCTCCAGCTGGGCCCTCTGGTCATTCAGGCGCCGGGCTTGAGCTGTGGCCACCTGGTCAAAGAACTCCTCTTTCTGCAGCGACGACATGGAGGAAAAGACCACTGTGGAAAGAGAAGATGAGATAGGTAACTTTTCAGGTATAAAATATTTGTGATAACAAGAAAAACTTCTTTTTGTAGCCATCTCAAGATTTGAGCCTTCTTTTTATTCTTAATACAGGCCTATATATGCATTATATACTGTGTATGTATACAGTTGTGTTCATAAATTTACATACCCTGGCAGAATTTGTCATTTTGTTTGACAATTATAGGCTTTACCCAACCACTATGAGTGAAAAAAAGTTTTTGTGTAATCATTCATATTCTCTGAAAAGGGCCAAAAAAATGCTGCCTTTTTGCCTTTATTTGATAAGACAGTCGTCAAACAGGAAACAGGGTGAGAGAGAGGGGAATGACATTGGGCAAATGACCAGAGCAAACCCGGGTCTCCCAAGTACATGGTATGCTCTCCACCTGGTAAGCCACAGACAAAAAGGGGACTAAATGCGGTATCCCCTCAGCTTCTGGTTTCTACAGCTACGGTTACTAAAATGAGGAAGAGGAAAACCACTTTATTAACTTACACATTTCACTGCTGTAAAAGGCTAACTGTCCCCATCAAATAACTGAAGCAGGAAGCTGCATCGTGCTAGTCATCTTCAATAAGAGCATGTAATTTTGGATTCACATAATAAACAAGGTACTTGACATTGTTGTTAGCACTTACAACTTTATTCATTTACATTTATAGTATAATGTGCAATATAAACAGTATATATGTGCTTTGCCACTGTGGGATGACATGGAAAAGGCAGACCCAAGCTGAGAGTAAAGCCTGGGTGGCTCCAGTTCTGTGGTATGTACTCTGCCAGATCCACCCAGACCAATACTATGTATTACAATACTATGGACAATACCATAAAAAACATAGTCTTGTTTTGATGGTTTCTTACATAAAACTGAATAATTAATAACCCCTCCGTCATGGTCCTAGTGCACCCAACTCACTTCAGTTCAGCTCAATTTAACTGAATTAATCTCTTCAAATAAATTAAAAGCAAATGAAAGATTCTTTATCTTCCATTGTTGGGAATAGTTTTATTAATAGAAGCATGGCAGGATGGATAGTAAAAACTCTCTGTTCTATTGCCTTTTGTTTTACAGATTTACAGAGGGCCACTGGGGAGACTCTTGTCCTAATACACTGTAACCTATGAGAGATTCTAATGTAAAGTGTCAGTTTATCTATGCTTAGGTTTGAGCTCACAGTGTTGGGAAAAAAAACAGCCATCCTAAATTTCATTAAACATATGAGCCTGATATAAGTCAATTCAATAAGAATTAAAAACAATTGCAGGTGGCTTTACAATATGTGTTATGTTATTTCATGTATATGTTTGGATAAATCTGAAAATATAGACATTTTGAGTTTGACACATATTGGTTTAGTGCAATATACTACCGGTCCCAGATGTGGATACACTGGAACAGATGCATTATTAAAATGTCTCTTTAACTAACAATTGACTGAAAGGTTGGCTGGTGTGGTGCTTTTGTAATGTTTCTTTTTGTAATTGTATTTTCTTTTGCTGTCCCTTTATATAAAATAAATATATAATTATACATGTCTCTTTAACTACTGTGTGCTGTTCTGTCTTTCTTGTTTGTATTTTGTTGTTTATCTTTATGATTAGACTTTGGATCAGCATTTTGCCATAATTGCATAACCCTACGATACATAGAGTCTATTACCAAATTCTGAAGCCTCATTTCAAAAGAGCCCTGATTGAAGTTGCTGGGGGCTGATGGTTTCACATTGTTGTGGTGTAATCTAAATGAGTCAGCCTCAGACTGGAAACGGTTGCAGTTGGAGTGGAAACAGTTGCAGTCTTAGCAGATCCCCAGTGTGGCTCTTACCTCTCTGGGTGGGTTTGGTGGTGTTGGGCTCTGAGTGGCATCTCCTCCTCATTGCAGTGTCCATGGTGAAGGAGCAGCGCTGGTCGTTGAGCCGCCGGCCTTCCTGTAAGGTGCACAGCAGCTCGTACAGCGCGTCTGGGAAGTCGGGGGTTAACCGGTTAGCCTGCATGAGCAGAGAGTGCGAGGAGGCATATTCACAGCATGCCCACGCACAAGTCTCATTATTTACCAAGAAACCCATTTAAACATGTTTAGTACTGAAAATTAACCAGGCTGGACTGAAATACCAATGTAGACAATGGTTTATGTTGGTGTTTACTGGTTTGTTTTAGTCACACAAGTGACAATATATAGTTTTTAAACAATCAACTGTAATTCTACTATAAACAAAGTCAGAAACTCTCTACATTTAAAGATCAGATTTTGTATTTTTTTTTTTTTTTTTTTTTTGCTCAAACGGGTCTAGTTTCCTTTAAGTTTTTTTTTTAACCAGAAATTCTGTCAGACCAATTGTAATCTAAAATGGGTTGGGCTTCATTTCTCTGATTGTTGCCAGTTATTACGTTATGATCAGAGACCACCTTAACTTCACCTTAAAGTAATCAAAGAGCATAGATATTTGTGAGCTACTGAGGATAAGAGAATACACTGACCATTGTCTCTATTGCTTTCTCTGTAATGAACATGATGAGTCAGCTGGCAAAAAACACCAGACTAAGCTGAACTTGTGCCCCTTGTATTTGTGTTATCATCAGAGTGATGAGGCCAAACAGCACGTACCTGAGTCTCTGCAAAAGAAGTAAAAAATAAACTGCCTCTGGATAAACATATGACCAATCGGAGAAATGAAGCATCATATGAAGGCCACTCCCTTTTAGATAACAATTAATCTGACAGGATTTCGACAAGTAACAAAACACATTATTTGTGTGAAGTTGTTGCTAGTCATGGGTAGTTATCACTGTGGTAAGAAAATGTTAACCAAACTAGAAATCGGTTACACACTGGCCTTAAGACTCTATACACCTTTTTTGGGTCCTTCACTGGCCCTCCAGGTGCTCCAACTGCAGGATCTGGGTCTTGTGGAGGTTTACTCTGAACATCCTCCTCTTGTGTTGAAGGCTCCGACCCACTTGTCTCTTCAGCAGCTTTTTCTTTTTCATCGTGTTGATAATTTTGCGGTTCATCCTGCTTGTTCTGAGCTTTGTCTTTCACATTTGCTTCTGCATTTCTCTGCAGCGTTTCCTGACTTTGACTCTCTGAACACAGTTTACTCGCTGTGCTGTGCTCTCCTCTCTTCTCCTCGTTTGTATTGCAGCTCTCGGACACAGCTTCAGTTGTCTCTCCGTCTTCGGTGATGACCAGAGGCTCCCACATTTCCGCCTCAGCCATTGTAGCCCTCTGTGTGCAGTTTACAAATGATCTGTCAAACAAACAAGGCCTAGTTCAAGATCCTTATAGCAGCAGCTTCAGTGGCAAGTATCAACAGAAAATACTTGGAAAACATCAGAGTGGAGCAGCTGCAGTCTTTACTAGCACTGAAATCAGAACCAGTATGGCAGGTTTTTAGCGTGCACATTTTTAACTTTAAGACAGCTACATAAGATTATACACTTTTTTCACGGAGGATTTTCAATAACGTCTTTATCAATTTTCAATAAAATACAACTCTAAAATACCACAATGGGAGATTATGTGAACTTTGTGAAATGTCTAAAAGCAGAAAGAAGACAATTCACAAAAAGTTTCTTACATTTGCTTTTTGAGAACTTGTATCAACAAAATCCTTTTCCAAATGCATTTTAGAAGTCCGTTTTTTGTGATCATAGAAAACCCAGTAAATTTTATTTAGTGCCTATTTGTAAAGTCACATAGTAAACTATAAAATACCTTTAAGTCAGTTCATAAATTCCCTCTTACCTTCAAAGTCTCTGTAGGTCCATGTCTTGTGGTCAGTGAACCAAACGCAGCATGTATCTCTGTTCACTCGTCTAGAAGAGAAAACAACAATGGTGAGTACTTGAACATAGTGTGATCAGATCACTCTTTCTGCCTTCTGCTCATTACCTTTTTCTGTTGTGTCTTCTCTCTTCCTGTTCCACTCACCACAGCCCACCCCTATTTGTCTCACCCACATCTGACACGGCACGCTATCATAAACTGGGACATTGAGCTGAAAAACAACACAAGTCACACAAACCCGCTCCGAAGGCGACTAATTGAAAACAAAAGAGCTAACCAGGCTAAAAGAATGTCAAGGACAGAGCAGGCAGCTGTCGCTTTGACTCGGTGGATGATGTCAGAATGAGGAGCAACATGTTGAAACAGGTAGTGGCTCTTTCTCGCTGCTGTGGTTTGGCACACACATCCTGTTGACTCGCAGCTAAAAGGAGAAGTTGAGGCAGACCAGAAAAAGGAACTTTGACATTTGATAATACAAACAAGTCTTGTGAATACCCGCTCTTTTTTAGTGTCTAGAGACATTTTTTTTAAACCATACTTATAAAGGAGTCAGCAAATTTTCTTTTGATTATATTTGAGAACAAACTTTTATTTAATTTACTCAACAGCTAAGATATTTGACATGCCTATATGAATTCATCTGTCATATTTTGCCTTTTTTAGCAGATTTTCTGTTCCTTTAATTATTGTAATGCTTTTTGGCTAGTATTATTGTTGACCTATCATCCATTATTAGCTAAACACGTTCATATTCACTGAATAGATTAAAATAACACAAAAGGTTGAATTTATTTTTACTTTAACACACTTAAATTAAAGCATGAGTTTTATTTTTCTGCACGTTTTTTTTTTTTTTTAATTTCAGACATTTGTGTGTTCTTGTGCTAGTTTGTGCTGTTAAAAGTAAGAATTGAGTAAGTAAGCCATTTAAGTTGTCATTTTACTGAATCATTTCAATCCTCCTACTCAGATATAAAGTTAGATGACTCGGTTGCTTGTGGTCGAGTCATTTTATCATAACCTGTTGGCAGTATGTGAAATGCCTTCATCAATTCTAAACCTGTGTCTTTCTTAAGTAGTGCCTTTGCCAAAGTAAGTTTACTTTTAATATCTGTTTCAATTCCAGAGCATACTAAATAAAACCTGTGTACATACAATATGATTTACTACAGAAAATGTATTTGGATTTTTTTCATTAGGGTTCACAGTGCATTGAGGCCATATTCCTTGAATACTATGCAGATCCACATTGACTGCCTCAGACATTTATTAAAACTTAAGTTGTAAACATTTTAACACGGGTCTACGGCTTAGTTTATGATTTACGCTGAGGTATTGTAACAGTTTTTACAGTCATTCTTTTCTTACCAACTCTGTATTGTTATTACTCTGATATCTTGTGGGTTCAGCTTGCTCAAAGGATGCCTGTGGGCTGTGGCTATCTTGGGACGGTGCTGAGACAGTAGAATGAGGTGGGTGCCGGGCTGTCTGTTTCCCTGGCCTGCGTACGTTTACCTGGGCGTCGCTAGGGGAGGCTGCTCGCTCCATGACGGTGCTGTGCTCGGCTTGTGTTGGTGTGGACTCAGTTGGGCAGCAGTCGTCGCCACTGTGCGTCGCTGAACATGTTGCAGCAACAGCCTCTCACGGCCAATGGGGCCTCCAACGGCCGGGGACTCTCCATGAGCGGCCACCCGGGGATGCACCCACTCAACTCGGTTCACCAAGCGTCCCAGCACCGGCCAGACGGAGGGGACTCGGGCCTCGATGTCACTGAAAATGGACACGAAACCCGCAGAGATATTGGCGATATACTGCAGCAAATAATGACCATTACTGATCAAAGTTTGGACGAGGCACAGGCAAAGTTAGTGGCAACTTTTGAGTTTATAAAGGTTTTCGAGGTTTCCGCTCTGTTGTTGTTATATTGTTGACTACATTCTGCATTAGCAAAGTTTCTTGAACTTCAGGCTTTGTTTGGATCACAAAGCTTTTGCCTTTCTGATTAGACCAGTAACATAATGAAGTATTGGTAACTGCATGTTTGAAATGTTGTTACTATATAGTTGACACAAATGTTATGACAAACCCGTGCGTACAAACCCGTATTGTTGCCAGAATCAATCTTACATCCCGAAGCCATTGTTAGCACGCGAGGCTGTGCTATATAGCTAACAAGCTATGCTAACAAAAGTAACAAGTTAAGCTACTGCATATTTAGCCACTCAAAGTTACACCACATTTTTTATTTAATGTAATTTAACGTAGACAGGAAGAAATTATTAAATTGTATTATACAACAAGAACCAGTAGTATTTTTGCTTGTGCTGTTTCTGGGCTGCAGTGCTAACGTAGCAGGGCTAAAGCTAATATGTAATCAAGTGTTAGTCAGTTTGCTTGCTGTCTATCTCTTTGTTTATATTGTTAGCATATCATGCTAGTTACTATCTTTTTTCTGTTTTTTTGAAGGAAACATGCTCTAAACTGTCACCGTATGAAGCCTGCATTGTTCAGTGTGTTGTGTGAGATCAAAGAAAAGACAGGTAATGTGAACTGTACCTTTATCCCTCTGTTCTGGCACACGCTCACTTCAACAACAGCATTATTACTGCACTATTAACTCAGTGTTGACACTGCGCTTTGAAAACCTACGTCCTCACGCCACTTAAATGCACAATGCTGTGGTTGTCAGTAGGTCTTCATTTAGAGTAATTATTTACATTATGAATATAAAAATGGTGATAGATTACCTTGATGTGCCTTAGGGTCAGAAAAGGCTTCTGGTCAAAACTGTGTCTGATAAACGGAAACTAAATAAATAAATTTAAAGGTAAATTTAAGGTTTTTCTATTATTTACACTGTAGGATGTGCAGTTGGATGAAGACATCTGTTAGGTCATTCCAGCAACACACAATCACCCTGCTACGACTTTACTTTATTTTCATTAAGAGGAATGTGTCTATTAAAAGTTTGTTTCAGGAAAGATTTATATTTCTATATAGAAAATCAATTGTATGCCGTGCCTCTTCTGGGGTTAGACCAAACTATGAAACATTTCTAACTCTCAGTAGAAATGCCTATAGTCCCTAACCCGTTTTGAGTTAGCTGTGTTTTTATTTACAATGACCACCATTAACACTAACAGGGCTGTCAATGAGGAACGCCCAGGAGGAGGAGCCCCAGGACCCTCAACTGGTGCGACTGGACAACATGCTGCTGGCCGAGGGTGTGGCCGGTCCAGAGAAGGGCGGGGGGGCTGCTGCTGCCGTGTCTGCAGCCACCAGCGCGGGAGGAATGTCTCCCGACAGCTCTTTGGAACACTCCGACTACAAAAGCAAGTTGAGCCAGATTCGCGGTATCTACCACACTGAGCTGGAGAAGTATGAGCAGGTACTGCATCTACAGGTGACCGATCCTGCAGACGCCTGGTTGTGCTTAAACTGCTCTTTAGAGTCAAAGCCACAGTTTACCAGGATGAACTACAGATGTGAACCAAAATCTATGTGGTAGAATTGACCCAGTGGTCTACCACTGTCTTAAAATGCACCAAAATGACTTGTCTGCATAAATTGCTAGCTACATTAATGTCAGTTTGTTGCTTTCTGTCTGTTGCACTGAACTAAGATACAGAGTTGAGAGGGAGAGTTTGCAAAATTGTTGAACTTCTTTCCATTGCTGTCACCTTCCATGTTTATTTATGTTCCCCAAAAGGTTTATGAAATACTACCAGTTTGGAGAAGCAGTTTTGGAGGAGCAATGTCACCGATACTTCTGTAAAAGCTTGTACAATAGTCTCCCTCCCATGGGGCCAGGACTCCCCTGCAAAAGAGAGTTGAAGTCTTAGTGGGACTTTCCTGGATAAATCAAGGTGTTAGGTGTTAGTGGGAACACAAATGTACTATAAACCTTTTTGGAAATGGGCAGCAATGCTTTTCAACAGTTTAGTTTTTACTACTGTAGTTGAATATACAGATGTGGGTCATTTTTTTTTAAGGAAGCCAGGTTAGGGCATATACAATCTCTGTCTTGATCATAGCAGAGATAATTTAGAGCAAATCAGGATTTGTGACTTGTTCATTTTTGCTGATTGGTCAGTGATCTGTGTTTCTATCGTCTCCCTGTAACTTATGTGAAAGTCAATAAGCTTGGTGATACTGAAAACCTTGAATTTACCTATAAACTTCCTAATCCAGCTTCAGACAGGGCCCTGGAATTGTTGGTCAAGCAGCCATCTGTATCAAAAATAATCTAGGGCTAGCGAAACAGCTGCAGAAGTTTAGTGCTGGCAGTCAGTGCAGGGATATTTCTCAGTAATAAATGTCCAAAACCCCTTTTTCCTCTCCAAACACAGCTCAAGTTTTGATGTTGCCCTGCCATCAGATTTTATTTTAAGCCTCTGTTCAATGGGTAACTTTGTGAAATTATTCTCTACCAAATATTGTAATTGGCCACCCTCTACTAATAAAATGCTATGTTAATATCAACACATTTAAGCTAACGCATTATTTGACCCGCTCTCTCTGTGCTTATGTGCCATCAATACTGTAATCTGATCAATCAATGAATCTTTACTGTTTTCATCACGATGAGCAATGTAATTGTACATTGTCCCACTCCTGGACGGGACACACAACAAAAAAAGAGACTTTGCACATCAATTCCAAAGACAGGTGTGTTGGATGGACGGTAACACCCCAGCAAAATTTCAATGGTACAGAATAATCCCGCACAACAACTCTCCTTGCAATAAAAAAATGAATAAATAAAAATTTGCCTTTATTTAGGTACAATGCAATGTTTCGTCACTAGGCCTTCATCAAGCAAATTAGACAAAAAGTATTCAGTTTCCAGAAAGAACCGTTACCTGATCTGATTCAAAAGACTGCTTAAGGAATAATCCATCTGACCCCAGTTTCTCTCCTGTGTTGCCCAGGCGTGCACTGAGTTTACTACTCATGTGATGAACCTGCTGAGGGAGCAGTCCCGCACGCGGCCTGTCACCCCACGAGAGATTGAGCGCATGGTGGGCATCATCCACCGCAAGTTCAGCTCCATCCAGACGCAGCTGAAGCAGAGTACCTGTGAGGCTGTCATGATCCTGAGGTCCAGGTTTCTAGATGCTCGGTATGTGAAGCCCACTTCTTTTTTTGGGGGCCTAAATATAGTCTGAACGTGCAATAAACAGTAGCTACTATCCTTTTAAAGAGAACTAAATGTTTTGGCCACACTTGGAGTTTGGACCAAATCAGAAAATTAACCTTTTTATGTTTGATTTTGGTTGTAAATGGTGAGGCATGTGAACTGTACTCTCTCAATGAACTGTAGGCCCTAGTATTTCAGAAACAGAATTAACTTGAGCTTTTTTTTCCTCCAAACCTTCTGCAGCAGAGACAGAGGCTGTCAGCAGCAGATGAACTCTATAGACTGTTCATTATTATTATTTTAAAACATAAGACGGTAACTAAAAGTTAAATCATGGCTTCAAATCAAGCAAATTAATACCAACAAAAGTATTTTTATGTGTCAGGTGCTATAATGCTGTTGGTGTTGCCACCTTGTGGGAACATATCTTTGAATAAGATTAGGCATATTGAATGATTTTGTCAATGGAGCTAATGTGGAAAATGGCCATAGGTTTGTTATGAATGTAATAAATACACGAGTGGTGCAGCTGCTGGACCCAAAGTGTACTTTGTACTGTTCAGTACGATTTTTATATCATTATCCCAAATCTTATTTATATCATGTTCTTACTTTGAGGGTATATTGCCTTCACCTTGTGCCACTTAAAATGTCAGCTCTGGTTTGGTTCCAAAGTTGCTGAACGGTGGTGCTTTCTGTTTCTGTCAAACTGGCCGTGTTCACACCAGTTAGGGGTGAACCAAGTTGTCATCATTTGAAGGTGCCTCTGAATAAACAGCAATGCTGGCAACATGTTACTGCCATAGACTTTGAACCAAATGTAATTCTGGTCCAACCGCGTAGCTTCTCCCCTGCTGATGATAAGAGGATGGCATTGATGTTTTTGCACTAATTGACACAACAAACAAAGCATTCCCAAGAGACACACTAGATGGTGCTGTCATTGTTTGGATAGAGCTCATGATAATAATCTTGACCCAAAACAATACTGGCTGCAATTGTGCTTGTAGCCTGTGTATTGCACATTTTACTTTGGACAAATAAAAATATATATTAAAAAATTCTATCTGGGGTTTGTGAGGAGTTAAAATACATTTAAAGAAAGGGGTCTCACTCTGCTTTCTTGGTGGTCCCTGAGGTTCAGATGACAACATTCACACTTGTTGAGGTGAACTACAATAGAAATTGTACTAGAGTTTGTTTTAACCAAACCCACATTCAACTTGTTGGTGCTTCGACTGAGTGCAAGAAATATTTTGGGTTGCCTTTCCAACTGTCATTTATTTATTTTCATCAGACGCAAGAGGCGTAATTTCAGCAAACAGGCTACAGAGGTCCTGAATGAGTATTTTTACTCCCACCTGTCCAACCCCTACCCCAGCGAAGAAGCCAAAGAGGAACTCGCCAAACAGTGTGGAATCACTGTGTCTCAGGTAACATGTTTCATGAAGAGGCAGGTCCACCTCAGTAATAGCTGCAGAATTATTTAGATGGTTCCCAAGTTGAGCTCTTCAGGTACCTCCAAGCTTTGGCATTGAGATCTGAATTTGTGTTTGTTCAGGTCTCCAACTGGTTTGGAAACAAAAGAATCCGCTACAAGAAAAACATAGGCAAGTTCCAAGAGGAGGCCAACCTTTATGCCATGAAGACGGTGCTGGGCGCACGGCCGGACGAGGATTCTCCTCACACTCCGAACTCCACAGGTACCACAGCTACAGTCATTATACTCTGTTAAGCATGTAAAAACCTGCGTGTGTGTGTGTCTGTGTGTGTGTCTATGTGTGTCTGTGTGTGTGTGTGTGTCATTAAAAGATGCATAACCTCCTAAAGTTTAAGCCCGTCTCACAATACTTTTAAGGCCTGACTTGTGTAGTTTTAATTTCTAATGCAAAGTCTCTGCTCTACCACTATAACGGCTTAGCTGTGTTAGACCTAACTGTGTTTACAGTGATTTCATTATATAAAAAGACCTCATGTTAGATGTGTTGAGTACTGAGTAGTGACACTTCTTTTTCAGGGTCTGGCTCATTCTCTCTGTCTGGGTCAGCTGACTTGTTCCTGGGGGGTCCTCATGTGAACGGCGAACAGTCTGCCTACCAGATGGGAGTACAGGTACTACAGATGTCTATAAACACATGTGCACAGTATCAACACATTATCTTCTGTAGCACCAGTGTTTGATACAAAACCACTGAACACTTCATACCAGCTGTGGGTTGAGCTGACATGCAATTCATTTCTGAATTTGAAGAGCCTTTCTGAGCTAAGGTCACACTATCCGTCATGAGCATAGTCTAGAGCTGGCACAGTGTAACACAGGTGTCTCCAACCCTTTTTCCTCAGAGAGCTACTTAAAACAAAATAAAAGACCAGCTTAGGTTTTTACCTCCTTTCTACCTCTCCTACCTCTTTTCTTAGACTGGCAGGAAAGTCTTAGACTGGCAGGAAAGTCCCAATGAAAATTTGCTCCTGACCTTAATAAAGTGGCGCTCCATGTTACATCTTTTACCGGCAGGGCGGCAGTAGCTCAGTGGGTAGAGCGGCCGACCTTCGACCGGCGGGTGGGCGGATCGATCCCTGCTCGAAACATCCCAAAACATCATAACATCCCGCTCTCCCCCACATACTGTCGTTGTCCTTGGGCAAGACACTTAAACTCTTAGCCGCAGTCATGAGTTAACCCTGGGTTTCTCTCCTGGGAGGCGTCAGTGGTAAACGACCAATCACAGCAACATGTTGGAGAGCGTTAACATTAGGAAAACCATGAAAGTAGGTTACACTGCAAAACGAACAGCATCAGAGACTGAATAAACAGTATATGCGTAAAAAAAGCTAGAGACTAACGACAGTGTGGAGTCTACGATGCTGCATTAAAATAAATATTGCGTATATTAATCTGTTAATCTCAACATAACTAAGAATAAAATCCATTGGTCTTCATTTATCAAATTTACTTACGGCTAAAAATTGGGTGTACAACCATTTCCTCAAAATCTTTGGCATTTACACAGTCTGAATGTGGGCGTACAGTACGCTCAAATCCCACGCCAGGTCAGGAGGTGTTGTAAATATACACAAGTTTAAAGTCGGCACCGAACTGAGCCGCAAAACCATTATTTAGAAATGACAATACATTGGCACTTTGAAAATATTCCATATTATATCATTTGTAACAAAAGTTTAGTATTTTATATGTGCAGCGCTATCGTTCAGATGATTGTGTATTATCAATACAGTCTGATTATTTAGTTTTATTTACTACCACTACTACTTTTTTTCAGGGGCTGTTTTTACGACACTCACCTAGTAGGTAGAAAAGCGCTATATAAAATCCTTACCATTAAAATGACTCAGAAAAAGGCTCATCCCAGTCGTGAGGCGAGGGCTGTGTTACAGGTGTGTCTGTGAGTGCACTGTGAAAACTGTCCTGATCCAACGTGTACTTTTAATGTTGGGTTTGAGCAAACAGCAGTCCATCTCGGTCTGTCTCACTAAATCCCTCTCAGACTCCGGGTTCAGCCAAAGCTGGCTGCGGCAGCTCTGAAGCACTCACCCCACTCTGTGGAGTTGGTCCCGCTGTGGCGGTGGAGTGAGCCCGCTGTAGCGAGTGTTTGCTGTAGGCCATAGGTTGACTCAGTCTATATTTTGTCTTTTCTGCTTATGGTAAACAAACTTTGCAAAAGGGGAACAAATGTAGGGGGCTCAGTCTGGATGTCTGCTCAAGGAATGATCTCTTTTTGCCGTATTTTGTACGTTCATGCAGTGAATTCCGTAAGCGAGTCCAGCTGAGTAGTAAAAATTTAGGGGTGTATCATTGAAATCACGGCAGTTTCAGTCCACAGAATTTATCAACAGGTGGTTGTGCGCCCACCAGGTTTGGCCTGGTACGCATAGTTTCATAAATGCCACGCGCACTCTGTCATAACGCCACTTTTACGCACAGATCTGCCCCAATTTTTACGCAATTTTGATAAATGAGGTCCATTGTTAGCACAATGTAATTCAGGTGTTTAATCCTCTAAGTTAAAATATGACATGACTTTACTACCGAAGCCTTAGATGAAGTCTGGGGACTGCCTTAAACTATCTGAAAATTTGTAAAACAGCTGCCTTAAATCCACCCAGCCGCTGTCTGCTGAAATTAGACGGTGCTTCTGTGACGTGAGTGACAGACTGAAGGGATTACAACAGAGAGACGCACTGTCCGAGGAGCTGACTGACATCTCAGCATGGACTGTGGGAAGAGTAAACAACACCGAGAGTCAGACCTGTGAGCCACTACGCAGCTTAATGGATATGAAGGGGTTACATCCAGAGAAGAGTGGACAACATCTTGAGAGACCGTTGAGCCACTACGTGGTTTTACGAGTCTGAGCATGGATTTGGAAACATCAAGGTTACTCCACAAAATGAACGCACACACTTAACTGACGCTGAGAACCAGAACTGATTGATTATGATCCGGACAAATTACCGAAAATCAAAATGTATATAAACTACAAATTTCTGTCTGCTGTACCTCTATCCTCCCTCGTTTAGAAGCCTAGCCTGCAGCTGGGTCTTATCTAATTATCTGGACACCTCCCGTACTCCCCAAGGACAAGGTCACTGTGCTCATTCCAGCAGCAGCCTTAACTCCGCCCACAGGCCTTGGACATCCTACCTTATCATCAGCCCTAAACCAACCGTTCGCCACTTGACACCCGTCGGACTCTTTACTCATATGCCCCCTCCCCACAACAAAGCCATGAAAAATATCCTTCACGTGTGCTGTTATCCTGCTATTGTCTGATATCTGTATGTTACGTATGTTATGTTGTAACTGCTACTGTTGTTATAACTACCTGTCTGTTATGTCTGCACATTGCAATTGCTATATTTCATTTTCTGAAGACCTTGTGCCTGAATGAAATGACTTCGGGCTGCATGGTATGGGTTGTAATCTTGTTTGTCCTCTATGTATACATGTCTATGATCCTCATTAAATTAATTTCCCCTTGTGGATCAATAAAGTTCTTCTAATCTAATAACGAGTTCATGTTATTTTGAGAAATACTATTGTTTTCCGGAAATAACATAAAACAATAGTTTTCTCAAGATAACAAGAAAATTGTTATATCAGGAAAACACAAATGGGAGTGATTTTTCAGAGAATATGAATGATAACACAAAACCTTTTCTTTCACTCATAGTTAGTGTTTGGATGAAGCCATTTATTGTCAAACAATTGGGTCATTATGATTTTAAAATAATGACTCTTACAGTTCGATTACTGTAACGGCCTGCTCACTGGTCTCTCAAAACGAGGGTTAAGACAGCTGCAGTTTATTCAGAACGCTGCTGCTCGGGTTCTAACTAACACCAAGTACAACCACATCAGTCCAGTTTTAAAATCTCTGCACTGGCTTCCTGTTGCTCAGAGAATAGACTTTAAAACAGCACTGCTGGTTTACAAGTCTCTTATGGTTTAGCACCAGAATATATTTCTGACATGCTAGTTGCTTATGAACCTCCTTGGACTTTGAGAACAAGCAGCGTTTAAGTTTCATGCACTATAACAATGTTCAAGGAGAATATAAAAGCCTTCCTCTTTAGCTCCGCCTACATTACAACTTAAAGTGTTTTTTGTTTTTTGTTTTTTTACCTGCACTCTTCTTTTAAAATGTTTACATTTTTTTAGTTTCTTAATCTATATCTTGTAAGTTGTGTTTTATCCCTGTAAAGCACTTTTGAGTTACCCAGTGTATTAAGTCTCCTATAGCTCAAAATTTTATGAATTAAAAATATTATTTATAACTGTAAGTGTATAAATGTGCAGGTGATTTGATTAACTGCCAGGTGAAAATCTATGCAACTTTCAGCATTTGTCAGTTCACGTCAGTGAATGTCACTTTCAGTCCACATCTATTATGGTGTCAATAGGGTCAGCTTGAACTTTAAATGAATAAAATCAACTGTATAAACTTGGACCTATAACCAAAAAAGACAAAATTATATTTAAAATAAATTTTAACTGTAACCCTATAAATGTAACCCAAAAAATATTATCACATATTTAAAACAAAATTGTGTTCAATTAAACTACTTTTTCCACTGCTTTTTTGTGCAGTTCAGCTGTGCAGGAAACTGACTGAAATGAGATGCTGATGTGATTCACAATGAGGAAGTGCTGGTTGTGTGCCAATAATAAATGTTTTGTTTCTTATTTTCCAGGCCAATGGGAGCTGGCAGGGTCGGCACACTCCTCCATCCGGGACCCCTCCCCACAGCGATCAGTCAGACAACTCTGACTGAGGGCCACCCACTGGCACCGCCCACAGCAACGAAAGATTGATGACAGACGGAATGATCTCACACTAACCACTTGGCTGCAGTTGTTTTGTATGTTATTTTTTTAAGATGTTTTTGTTTTTTAACCACTCGGCATTAATTATTATGTCCATTTTGCTGAGTGCACGAATGTTTGTGTGTGTGTCGTGAGCATGCCAGTGTTGTTTTCTTCTGGGGCTTGTGGGCTTTGTTTTCTGCTACTTCAACATGTTACTGAAAAGAGTGTCAGTGGGAGGGATGGGGGCGGGCTGCGTTATCATTGTTTTTAGCACACTATCATAATTAATATTATTGCTGTTTTATTCTCAGTATTTTTGGTTTTCATTGGACCTGCTCAGAAAGGGAGGCTGCATCAGTGAATGAGGGCAATAGAGAAAGCCAAAGATCTGTGTGTTTGTTCGTGCTGTCAGTGTTTTGTGGAGATGTGAGCGTGGCGTGTCTGAGTCCACCTTCAGTTTGAGTGAGGAGCAACAGTGCTGTCTTTTCTGTACAGTGAAACACCTGTATTCTCTCTACCTCTTTTACAATAAAGAATCTCTGTATTCACAACCTGCAGCACAGGTGTGTAAGTGTGTGTTGTAAATATACAGAACCAAGCAAAAGGTTGAACTAAACTTAACTGTTCTTAGAAGAAAACAGCCCAATCCAAAAGCAGAACAGGTTGTGTGTTGGAGGTTGCAGAGCTTCAGGACAACAACTTACAAGCCCTAACTGATTGGTCACTTAACCTGGAGACATCTGGGGCCCACTGGTGAGGCAGACCAGGCAATTTTCATCCCAGGGCACTCTGCAGTGCCCAGTAGGAGGCATCACAAAAATGTGGTCTGTCTGTGAAGAAGCCAAGCACACATATGTTGATGCACACACTGATGTGGACACAGGCACTCAAATAAGCTTTATGTTTCTTTTGTACAAATGTTCCCATTCAAATGGCTTTACCCAAGGACAAAGACACTAAAAAGGTAATGAGATAAAAACCAAGACATAATTAAAAGAAAAACCGGCAAATACCATACACATATATAGGCCTATACAGTTGTGCTAAAAAGTTTACATACCCTGGTACAATTAGATTTTTTAGGCCATTTTTTAGAGAATAGGAATAACAAAAAACCTTTTCACTCAGTGCTTGGGTGAATCCATTTATTGTCAAACAGCTGTTTACTTTTTTTTAATTATTATTATAATGACAACAGAAACTACCCAAATATTCCTGATCAAAAGTTTATATACCCTGGTGATTTTCTCCTGATAACATGCACGAGTGAAACAAACAGGTTTAAATGGCTATTAAAGGTAACCATCTTCACCTGTGACCTGTTTGTGTGTAATCAGTGTGTTTATAAAAGATCAGTATGTTTCTGGGCTCCTGACAGACCAGTGCTGCACTGATGTTTCAATGTCAAGGTATTTCAACTGTATAAAACAGGAAAGGGACATAAAAAGATATTTTTAGGTAAATTAATTGACAATGCGACAATCGGACTCTGTTGAAACAAAACTAAGGTCAGTTAGACCAAAAAATACTTCTGCCATAACTGCCAGGAAAATTGTATGGGATGCAAAAAAACAAATAACTTACACTAAATAAATGTACAAAAAAAGGTGGTTTGTTTCAAGATTAACCATAAGGGGGCACTTGAATAAAAATGGGCTCCATGGTTGAGTCGCCAGAAGAAAGCCATTACTATGAAAATGCAACAAAGCATCCCGCTTACAGTACACCAAACAGCACAGAGACAAGGCTCTGGAACAAAGTCATTTGGAGTGATGAGACCAAAATTGAGACAACAAGACCTATGATGAAATATACACCATTCCTACTGTGAAACATGGAGGTGGATCTGATGTTTTGGGGATGTGTGAGCTACAAAGGCACAAGAAAGAGATAAATGCAGGATGTTATCAGAAAATAGTGGAGGCTGCGCTTGGGACGTACTTTGACGTTCCAACATGACAATGATCCAAAGCACAAGGTTGACCTGCCATTGGCTACAGCTGCCTAAAGTGAAGGTTCTGGACTGGCCTCAGTCTCCTGACCTCAATATCATTGAGCCACTCTGGTGAGATCTCAAACGTGCAGTTCATGCAAGACATCCCAAGAATTTACAGGAACTGGAGGCTTTTTGCAAAAAAGAAAGGGCAGCAACATTGACCTGGCCTACAGCTACAAATACCTCGGAGTCATTCTGGAAAATAAACTGTGTTTTGAGCCTTGGGTGGATGCTGTTTCTAAAAAAGTCCAACAACGATTGTACTTCCTGAGGAAGATGAACAGTTTTAATGTATCCAGTGAAATTATGACATTGTTTTATCGTGCTTTTATTGAATCGGTTTTATCCGTCGGTATTGCTGCCTGGTTTGGAAGCCTTTCCCCGAACAACAAAAACAGACTGGGTAGTCTGGTTAAAGTGGCCAGTAAGATTTTAGGGAGGAGTCAGGCTCAGCTGAAGGACATTTACAGCAGACAGGTGCAGAGGAAGGCTGGTGCTATAGCACAGTTCCAAGACCATCCCCTCAGAGGGGAATTTGAGCTGCTGCCCTCCGGCCGGCGCTACAGAGCTCTGGGCTGTAGGACTAAAAGATTGAACATGTCGTTTTTACCGACAGCTGTGAGGCACTTAAATGGCACCTAGCACTTTGTAATTATTTGCATAATAATAATTGCTTGTTTGCTTGTTTGCACTATGTATTTATTCACGTTTTTAATTCCATTTTGCACATTTTTATCTTGGTTTTTAGTGATTTCCATCACTAAAAACCTGATCCTGCTCTTGAGTTGTTGATGTGTATTTCTATGTTGTATGTTTTTTAAGGAGCATAATGCTGCAAAATGAATTTCCCCAAGAGGGACAATAAAGAAAACTTTGAACTTTGAACTTTGAAACTTTGAACTTTGAGCTTTACCATCTGAGAAAATAAAGAGCCTCATCCACAACTACCACAAAAGACAAGCTGTCATTGATGTTAAAGGTGGCAATACACAGTATTAAGAACTGGGGCATGTAAACTTTTGATCAGGGTCATTTGTGTAGTTTCTGTTGTCATGATGATTTAAAAGATTAAACACAATTGTTTCACAATAAATGGCTTCATCCAACCACTAACTATGAGTGGTTTTGTCTAATCATCCATATTCTCTGAAAAATGGCCAAAAAAAATCAGAAATTATGCCAGGGTATGCAAACATCTGGGCACAACTGTGTGTATATGTGTGTAATTAACTTTAGCTAAATCTGGTGTAAACCATCTTTTCTTTCTCTTTTCTTTTCTTCTGTGAAGGTTCTTAGTCATCCAGAACATCTTGAAGCAAAGGTTTGAGTAAAAGCATCTGGACTTAGTTTTCATCTTTTCTTTTGTTAGATTAATGTGTTTGCACGTTTTCCCTGTCAAATAAATAATAAACTAAACTAAACTAAGCTACTTCTCCAGAGTTTTTAATGATCTTCTTTGTTTTTGACCCAATTTTTAAATAAATGGCTTAGACACAGACGAGTTTGTTTTATTGGAAAGACTGTTAGTGTGAGCTAGTACTACAGCAGTTAGTCACTGTTTCCTCTAGAGGAAGCCAGTTTGACAAAGTTGTACTTGATGAATGTACACAATAAGCACATCTCATAAGGCTTTGAGGAATTCCTGGAAGCGTCTGGGCATCTCTGCTGAGACTGCTGAGAAGAGGAAGAGAATGAGTGGACATGTCATTTAGTAACGTCATTGTCCGTATACTCATAATTTGTACTTTGTCATCTTTACAATTACAATTATAGAATCAAAAGAGCAGAGTAGTTCATTCTCTGTAGAACCCTGTAAACATGGTTAAGTGCCTACACATCTGTGGAGAAAAGGTCCTGTTTGTGGTTGTGTTTAGTGTGAAGCCATAAAGCTGTGAAGTCATTACTGTTGTTGGTCTTGTGAAGGCGCATGGACAGGGGTTATTCCCGGTGTCGCCCCACACCACAGCCCCATGCTGTCTTTACGCACAGCACGAACCCAGACGGGCACGAGACTCCCACACGGAGCTGTTTGTGGTGTGTTTGTGAAGTTGGCCCCCACGAAACGCAATTGACTCCAAAACTATCTACATTGTTTGTGCTTCGTTTGTGCTGGTTTGTGCTGCTAATAATTTAGTTTGTGCTGTTTATAGTTATATAGAGTAATTATAGAGATATAAATGATTATTTTAAAGGTCATATGAGGTCACCCAGCCCCCCGAAAATGGTTTAAAATGCTTTAAAATGCCCCAAAATAGTGTCATTCGTGCTTTGTTTGTGCTATTTTGTGCTGGAAATATATATATATATATATATATATATATATATATATATATATATATATATATATATATATATATATATATATATATATATATTGTTTGTGCTGGTATCGTTTTTAAGAAATTACAAGATTAATTTTGGCCGATGACGTCATCCAGCCCCCATTTGTCGTAAAGATAGACACAAATGGTATTAAACGTTTTTAAGCATTTTAAACCTTTTTCGGGGGCTGGGTGAACTCATATGAAAAACTATAACAGCACAAAGAAAAATTTTACCAGCACAAACGATCTGGATGGTTTTGGAGTCAATTGCGTTTGGTGGGGGGCAAACTGGTGTGGACCGCCCGCCGTGACGTGCACGTGCACAGGCGTCAGGTGAATGTGCGAGACTGTATTACACGTTTCCATGGTAACTGTCAGCTTTATTTGGCAGTCACTGTAGTTTCAGTTTATTAATGTTTGTCATTTATGTATAGTCTGTAGAATGTGCCTTCTGTTTAATGCACCTTATCCTCAAAATTCCCAATGTATGTAGTGCATAGCCTACTTTATAATATTTTATTTGCTTGTAGGCTATACTTAAATGTTAAATTGTGAACATTGTAGCTATTATTGTATTGTATGCCTAATCATTTCTCATATATTATTATTTTGATCTATAACTGTTTCTGTTTCTCTTGTGGATAAATAAAGTTTTATCAATGTCCAAGTCATAATTGTGTGACAGAGGTGTGTCTTGTGGGAAACTGTTCCAGCTCCATTTGCTCTTTTATGATTTGTTGTTAAAACTCGGGGAAACAAATGTATGATGTTGTGGAGCATTTACACGTAAGTGTGAGCATTCACACGTAAGTGTGAGCGCTTGGGAACCTGAAGGTGTCAGTGAGAACAAGCTGTCGTCACACACACACACCTCTATTGTCCTCAATAAAGCATCAGCTCGCGTCTCTGCTGGGCACGCGCATCAAACTCAGCGGCCCCAGCACGCGCTCACTGAAATGTAGACGTCAGCAGCTTTCCTATTGGCGCGGTAAAAAGGTTAAACCAACAAGTCACGAGTTTACATATTTATGTTGCTCTAAAAAATCCTGGCAATGTTTAGAGCTAAGAGTGGACTAAAGTAACACTTAAAGCCTCTGTCCGTGAGTCTATAAACTAAACGTGTCTTGGAGCCCCAAACCACAAAAAAGCCAAGATTCATTAAAAAATAAATAAAACATCGACCTACTCTTCTCACTCCTTACATTTTAGTAAATTATTCCAGTTACAACTGCACGAGGGCTGTTCTCGTGGTAAAACGTCCAACTCTTTAAATAGGCGTTCGATTTAAAGTTATATTTATAGCTTCTTGCAGCACTAGTCAGATAGAATTAACGCCATATTACTCACAGGACTGAAGCCAGACAGCATTCTTTATGGAGCAGAAGAAGCGCTGCTGTAGGGACACCTACTTTACAAGGGTTTAACAATCTCACTCGACACACACTATGGAGAGTCCTGGCAGCATTAAGGACATAGCCGGACCCGTTTAAAATATTTTTTTGCTTAGCTTGATACCTCTCTTTGTCATGCTGCTTTGGCGAATCCTTTTCTCTTTCTCTTAAATCAAAATGAGTTAAGCTGCGCGAGGGCACACCTTTGGGCGCGTAGCTCCTGGAATGAATTGTGCAATGTGCATGCATTTTTGTCTAATTATTTCGCTATGATAACATCACATAATATAATTTCCCAACCAAAGATTTAATGTTCGTGCATTGAATGGTTTAAATAAATTGTGTGATCCTAGAATTTGTTTTACTTGCCACCTAATTTTATTCAGATACTAGATTTCCATATGACTGAGGTGCGCGTGGAACCTGAAGGTGTCCTGTTAGAACAACAGGTCTTTAAGAGCACAATTTAAAACAGAATGGTTTAGTGGATTTTGTTGAATATGAATGCTATCCACAGCCTGTGCGTAATTACGCATGCGTATGTGCATCGGCATGCGTTACGTCTTTGTTAAACACATGAAGAGTGAGAAGAACTACCATTCTTCTTTCATTTTTCTCCTTCATTCTTCTCAAATGCAAATGAACTCAGCGTAGCATCGACACCACCTCTTTTTGGCGCGTGCCACAATTGAAACAGCTGGATGACCACACTCAGTAAAAAGTAATATTATCTCATGTTTATGAAGTGTGTTTAAATGAGACAAAAACACTTGGACATTGAACATGTGGGTGAGCAGGTCCCGCCAACCTTTCAGAATAATTTGCCATAACGCAATTAGTGTGTTCACGCTTATGATTGAACAAACCACAGTATCTTTACTAAAACCAGAGAATTAGTTTTAATTTTAAGGCATTCTCGCGCATTCTCTGAATGCAGATTGTACTGTAAATGTAAAAGCTGGGTTAAAATGATCCTGAGCACAATATCAATGCGTCCACAGAGAAAGCACTCAACTCTATTTGAATAATTACAAGCAGGAAGCAATAAAAGACAATTCAACCCTCTGAAGCGCAGAAATCAGAACATATCTTGAATTAAATCTTTATTAAAATATAAAATTAAATTAAATGAATTCACAGAAGCCCCGTGGCCCAGAGCCTCAGACTACACTGAACTAGGCTCACGAACCTGGACCGCTCCTGCAGGACTCTGAGCCCGGGCCGCATGAACAGCAGTTAAACACTGTCTTTGCAGCTCATAAAGTCTCAGACGGAAGGTGGTGCCGGGAGCGGCTCAACCAGTCTGGAGCACCTCAGGACCATGCTGCTGCACGAGCCCCCACCACAAGTAAAGACCGGGTCACATAACCTTCTCACTGCCATATATGGACACGTGTTAGTGCCTTGTGACTGCGGTGTTGACGTGCCTTTGTTGCAGGCTGGAAGTCATCAGCGCGTGCAAAAGGTTAAGGTTCTGGAGCACACTGTCCTGTTCCTTATGGGCCAGAGCAGGGGCAGAGAAGAGCAGGGCCCCTGATGAAGCTGCTCTCCAGAGCCCTGGGAGCCCCTCAGGCACAACCCACACAGAGCAAGGTCTACTGCAAACACAAGGGCCCCCAGAGGCCCTTAGGGATCTCAGCCGTGCTATGTGGATGTTCTGAACACTCTGGACTCCACACAGACTCATGCATTCCACTGGACCCATGAGTCCAAGTCCAGCTCTTCAGTGCCTGATGATGCTGCTGATACACCTTTAGAATCTTCAACTAACATTAATTTAATATCGCCCTACGATGAGAGTTATGTTTATGAACAATAAAAGTCTTCAGAAAAAGCCTGTGTCGAGTGCTCTGTTCACAGTTAGGGAGCTGGACACTTCAGCTCTAATCACAGACCTGAGTGTGGTATTGGCTTGTTCATTTTCTCTTCAAACAACTGAAAACGTTAAAACAAAACAGGCCCAATATGCAAAATATATAACAGGGTCACAATAATAAAGCACTGTCTGTGAACCGAAGTCACACTTGCTTTAAGATCTGCCACTGTCTGAGCAGAGCTTCTTTCAGACACTTTTCATGTCACCGGGTTTACTCTAATGACTTCATAGATTATAGATGTACTGTTGCAGTGAACATTTCAGTTGGGTTCAGTCATGCAGGCCCCTGTCCTGGTCCAGTTCCAGGACCAGAACATTTCCTTTGGAAATACCAAGGAATCCACGCGATGCTGCTGTTCAATAACAAACTGGAGCTGAAGCTGTGGGAGTCTATCTTGAACAGGACCATATCAAGCGGACGTCGTCACGCTGCTTTGGCGGATGTTTGTCTCTTCCTCATAAATGGGATTAAGGCAAAGGGGCGCGTGGACACCAACACCTCATGGTCCTCAACAAAAGGCTGCGCGTGAGACAAGAATGAACAAATGTGGCGGCTCAGAGTGACCACTGTGCCCTGTTACTGTTTATGTTTGTAGCATTTTAATCACGTGATTTATGAAGCTCATTCAGAATATTTGATGATCGACGGCTTTATGAGGTTAATGTGAATGTTTTCTTCAACTCTACATGACATTTTTGTTAAATTATAAATGAATCATGCTGTAGCCTAAATGCTAAGTCAAACCCAATCTGCCTCAATACTAAATTGTCTAAAGATAATAAATATGTATGTGATGAAATACGTGAATAGCACAATGTTGCCTTGGTCATAAACGCTATACAAACAAGAGATTGTTGCCTCATTCTGAGTGGGTTCACATTTACTGGTGGCACGCGCTGTTGTTTATTGCAGGAGCCACAGGCCAAAAACTGTTGGTGTCCACGTGCCGTTGACCTCATGTGCATTGGAGATTGGAAGCCGAAGAATGGGCCTTGCACGTTCTTCGTGTGTTTAACAAAGAGACAGCACCAAATTAATACAGTTCAACAAGAAGAAAGGCTGTATTTACGTTTGTGCAAAACAAACTGTTGATACTGTTGACTCTGTGTAGTAGCCTACTCAGTCAGTCACCTCTAACTGAAACAGCACACACTGGCCTTGTACACACTGGTTCTATTTGTATCTATTTGTAGGCCTATGTCTCTTCATAAAATGCCAAGAAAAATACAAATTAAAAGAAAAAAACCCAAGGAACTTTCTGATACCCGCTTCCCGTGAAGAGGTGTGTGCACGCCACTGGTGTTGAACCAGATGGCACGCGCTGCTGTTCAATGTGGAGCCACGCGCCAAAAAGGTGTTGGTGTCCACGCGCCACTGAGATCATTTGCATTTGATAAGATTAAAGGCAGGAGAAGGAGAAAAGAATGCTGGGGGGAGGTCACGCTCATATGTTTAACAAGAGACAATTCAGAATATCACAAGTCTGTGCTATAGGGAAGGGCCCCATTTACACACGCGTAATTATAGTCTGCACCTGAACATGTCTGAGGAAAGCGTCTGACTTGACTGAATAGGCTGATTACTGAATTAGCGCAGTTCTTTCCGTGTATCCATGGAAACCAGACCAGAAATGGTCATATTCAACAGACTAAATCATTCTGTTTTATGTCATTGCTGAGTCTCGTGGGTAATTTTCCAAGCTCCTTGTGCTCTTTATGACCTGTTAGAACATTAAGTGTGACACCTTCAGGTTCCACGCGCACCTAAATCATATGGAATTCCTCCGTTTACATTATTTGTAAATGGAAAAGACTGATAAGTGTCAGGAGAAAGAGTTAGAAAGCAAGTATCAAAAACAAACTGTATGATCAGTTTTTCTATTTAAATAAACCACAGTAAATCAATTGATTATTTACGACATTTTTTGATTATATATAATATTTATCTAAATATGTTTTCACAGTGTTTGTAAAGTATGTTCTGAACTGAGAGGAACTGAGCTATACTGAGCTAATTTTATTCACAAACGGATTTACAGCTGCTAAACATTTACACTTCAATTCTCTGACTTTATAAATAAATTCTATTAACCCCTCAAAAACCGTGTTATCTTGAAGACACGCCAAATATCATGAAATAATGACAAGATGTCTCTGCGAGAACCACGCGCCAAAAGGTGTTAGTGTCCTTGTGCTGCTGAGCCTCATTTCCATTTGTGATACAGAGATCCGGCAAAGCAGCGTGACGCACAGACGTCCGTCTTCCTGGACAGAGGGCAAAGAGACAGGACTGGGGACATAGTGATTCCTGCTCGAACAAATACCTGATCCAAATACAACCAATGAATGTATTTCTATATTATTTGTAAAAACAGCGTGTGCGTACAAGTGCCGTGCACATGACCTTATGTTTCGTGTTTTCTACTGATCCACAAAGAATACTGTAGAGCTCTAGTTCTGTGTGACTTGTTGCAGTGTGAAAAGGTTAGGACCTGCACCACACTTTAATTTCACACCAGTATGTGCAAGAGAGAAACAGACAAACTTTAGAAGTAGTGGTAATATCGTCTGGCATTTCTCTGTGTGGAGGACACGAGGAGCGTTAGAACTTTACACCTGAGTGAGCGGTGCGCGTGGGAACCCGAAGGTGCCAACAGTCCCTTCACACTAGACCGTGTTCCTATCTAACAGATCATAAAAGAGCTTGGGTAGTTCCCACGAGAACAGCTAAGGGACTCCCGGGTTCCGATTTCACAGAAACTATTAAAGTATTAAGGCATATTCATAAGTATTGAGCAATGTCAAACGGTCAGGACCTGCCTTAGGAGTGTGTTTGAGAGGAGTTCACGAGTGAATATAATCCGTGGGCATCATAAACATATAAGGTGCGTTCTTGTGATTTAGCTTTTATCAGCTGCAATTAAGATGCGATGACGGCTTTAGCGAGTGTTACTTTAGGCCTACTCCACGGTTACTGTATTCTCTGCTCTCGCTCTGATCCTCGTTCTGCTCCAGTGAACCCAGGACCTTTACAGCAGTTCATTTAAATAATCTCCTGAGCTATTTTATCCATTCGCATGCGCTGCTCTTTATTGCAGGGAGCCACGCTCCAATACTCATCTGTACACATCATCTCAAAGACAAGAGCTTGTCTTGTCAGTGTGTGGTAGCCTACACTTTAATTCTGTAAAGATGGTGCGACTGGACACTGCGCTCGTGGACTCTGTCCAGACAGGACCAGGCGTAGTTCTCTACTTAAGGCTGCTTTGACGTGTGTTTGTCTCTTCTACTCAAATAGAAAGGAGGGACCGTAAAATCCAGCCCTAAAAGCCTTAGTTTATTCTTGTCTCATCCAACCACAACACAGTGTCTTTATTATTAGCCTAATGGCGGAGGTCTCTTTGTCCGTGAAGAACAGTTAACAGTCTGATCTTTGTCTCTGAGTTGCAGGCCTACTGCAATCACTGAAAAGCAAATAGGCAATTCCAGAATCTAAGTGAGGTCAGAATAAACTATAATGCTTCGTGTCCATGCTTCCTTCTCGTGGGAAACTGTCCCAGCTTCATGAGCTCTTTATGATCTGTTAGAGAACATGGAGTTACATGTGCTACCTAAAAATAAGATCAAACATCATCACATTTCTAAAATACTGGACTCTGTTGTGCGCATTTGCATGCATTCTTTTTTAGTTCCAAGACTGGTAGGGCTATTGTTCTGAGCGGTCTCCTTCCACAGTCCTTTATCATTCTCCTGCCTTAATTCTTCTCAAATGCAAATTAGCTGAGCGGCACGTGGACACAAACATCGTGTGGCGCGTGGCTCCTGCAATAAACAGCAGCGCGTGCCACTGCCCTGTTGTAACTGAAATGTGAAAACAGAATGTTGAAAGTTATGGAGCTCTTTGGACAACATTGTTACTTTGGTATGCTTTTTTACTTCTTGTGAGCTATTCTGTATTTCTTCTATTAGAGAAAATAATTATTATTATTAAGACTGGAGACAACATCTAATAACGGTAGGCTAATAAAAATAATTCTCGTTTCATCTGGATGACTTTCAGGAGCCCGGTAACAGACCTATTACAGTGTACTTAAAGAAAACGATTAAAGTTACATAATAATAAAAAGTATGATAATATTCTTTGCTTGTACTTTAATACAAACTAACTATAGCATGTCACCCATGGACTTCACGCGGACAGTGGTCCCGCCCCGTGCAGTGGGTGGGCGTGGACTTGCAGGCGGCTCTTTAAAAACCCTCAGAGCTCGGCCTGAGGTCTGACTGAAGACTAGAGAAGACTAGACCACAGTTGGATAATCATGAAACTAAAGGAGCCGGGGATGACTAAAGCCGAGCGGAAGGTAAGACACGGTCCTGTTACAGTCTGCAGCCTCTGGACCTTCAGGAAGCGTATCTTCAGCAGAAATGTTCACCTCACTGTTTCTCCTTAGATTCTTAAACCGCTGGTGGAGAAACGCCGCAGAGACAGAATGAACCGCAGTTTGAACAGCCTCAGAAGCCTTCTGTTACAGGTACTGCAAACAAAATACTCTTCTTCAAAATACTTTTCATTTAGTCAGTCATAGTGTTATGGTGGCTACCACTTATAAAATCGTGTTTTATCTGTAGGACAGTGCTGAGCGCAGAGTGGAGAAAGCCGAGATCTTAGAGCACACAGTCCTGTTCCTGAGTAGCAGAGGCAGAGGAGAGCAAGCCCCCCCGCAGGCCGCCACCGCACAGCCCCAACGCTCCTTCCAGGACGGCTTCTCGGCTTGTCTGCACAGAGCCACTCACTTCCTGGAGGCCGAAGGGAAGGCTCCGGGCCTGGCCTCGGCGCTGGACGCAGCAGTGGCCCCTGGCTCAGGCCCCGGTTCGGCTTGTCCTCGCTCATGGCCATCCATTTTCGTGCGTCTTAAGAAGTCCCCCCAAACCCTGCTCCGGGAGCTGAAGCAGAGGCGCGCAGTGACGGCTCTTGCAGAAACAAACTTTTCTCAAACTCACAGAGGCGCACTCCCGCCTCACACAACACCGCTCCAGTCCCGGACCGAGTGCGGAGTTGGAAAGGTAAGCCAGGGCCAGGAGCCTGTCCCGAGCTTGTGGAGGCCCTGGCCTTGAACAAGGCCTACGACTGGATTCTGAACTATTTGAACAGGCCTGTCTCAGGAGAATGCTCTGAAGACCCGTTTCTGTAAATGTGTAGATATGACACATCTAGTGCTTACTGTACAGACTCACACATGTATATTGTCATAGGAAGTATTATTGTACTATAATTTATTCTAATAAAGAAAATTCGTAATGTGCGCGCGTTCACTGTGTTTTTGATTTAGGCTATATTTAGGCCTATATAGCGTGACAATACACGTCGTCTCCTAAAATTATGATCTTTAACAGACAAAACAAAACTCCTCACCGTGATTTTTAAAACATATTCTACGTAATGTAAATAAAAATATTTTTCTGAAAATACCCTTAACGTGTTACAAAAAAGACAACACGACCAATAGAACGACAATACCAACGTCGTGCGTAATGAGATGCATCACCTTATGTCTGCATTTCCGTCAGTGAACAAAAAAAATCAAGTTTTAAGTTTTCACTGACGGAAAATCACTTGACCGTTAGAAAATACATGGTAGTAAAAGCAGCGCTTTTATTGGCCCTATAAAAAGTGCAACTGTTTCGCGCCTCCAGCAGCTGCACTTCAAACCAGTCAAGGTGTTTGGGGAGTGTGAACCCAGGAAGTGAGTCTCCGCCCCTCACTTCTGTTCATTGGTTAACAGAGAACTGGACCTCACCTCAGCTCAGGGCAATGAGAGAGTCTTTGAGACGAGCACTTGCAGTAACATGTTTGCCTGCTGGGCGTGCATTTTCTGAAGTAGGAAAAAAAAACGTTATAATAACAATTTCTTGGAGGTGAGGTGGTAAGAAATGGTACTCAAGTAAAACAAATCAATTTAAAATAAGTTTACCCAAGTAGAATTTAAAATGGCTGATTGGCAAAAGATTATAAAAACAACTGAGTTACTTTAATAACGGTGCGGGTCTCCAAGCCCTTGAGGTCACTGTGGAAATGTCCTTCAGGTACCAGACATAGTGTCATAGGATAGGACCTGTTAAATATTTTGACATCTATGTTGTTGTGGCTGTCTCCTGCTCCTGCAGTCTGCTGCCTATAAGTGATAAGTAAAAACACAAATGTTCAGAAATGTTTATTCTAGATGCTTACTTTTAGTCTAGCAAGACATCCAAGGAAATCCAAGGATGGATGCCATTTACCGTCCTCTACCGGCTATAACAGAGCATCAAGAGAGGCCCGTGTGGATGTCTGAGATCCATGCGCTGCAGGACAGGGTGCCCACTGACATTAGACAGTACCACACCTCAGGTTTGGACAGATTTTAAAGCAGGGTTTTAAAAAATAACTTTAATGGTGTTCTGAATCAAGGATGCACAATATATAAAAACTGTTTAATTAAAATTAAGACATAACAGTATCTATGTAACAAAGACAGTACAATGGGGCCTTATTCATGTGCAGGATCAAAAGAGCCAGTGAGTAAAAACTGGCCCAAAGCATTATATGGAGCAACTGTTGTCGTCCAGAATGTTGTTAAAGGGGACCTGAGTGGGATGAAAGGTCTCAGGAATCCAGTCATCAAGTACTCAAAAATAAAAAATCTCATCTCATTGTGGGAGTGTGAGCTCAAGATGCTCTGAATCTGGTCTCAGCTTTTTGAATAGTCTTGAAGTTTTAAAGGTAATACACCTATTTACTTTCTTTGTTTAGAGTGCTGTTTGTGTGGAGTCGTTGTGGCTCTGGGGCCTTTCTCTTGGTTTATGCTCGGTGTTAGTTGGACTCATGGCTGTGGGATCGGCTCTGCCTGAATTGTCTGTGTTAACTGATGGACAATTTGACTGGGCAGTTGTTTCTGTGGGAGGGGACACCATCACTCTCTCCACAGGCTCATTGGCTGATGGCTCGGTCACAATGACGTAGTTAGGCTCCGGCTGTGGGGCACTCTGGCGGCGCTGCAGTGCATGCTGGGTACAGGAGAAGGAGCGCTGGCGAGGGGCGGGCTGGGGTGACAGAAAGTGAGGCGTCACCGCTCTGGGGACTTCCTGATGCCTCTCCCGATCCTCATCCTCTGAAGTCACTTCCTGTAGGGTGCTGATTGGTCGAGGGGAGCGGCCCATGACTCTGGGAGGGACCAGTGCTGTTGTTGATTGGTTGATCTGTGGTCGCCAGCTTTGAGGGGAGGGGTACTGCACTCTGCCCATTGACCAATCACTGACGAGATGAGAAGAGATCACACTATTAGACAAACAAAAGAAATAAACCCTAAGAACAGTGTTAGGTAAGAAATACATTAACCTTCCCATTGCCATTAGAGGGCCATTGGAGTTGAATAAAAGAGAAGATTCTACCAGGGTTAACTTAAGTCTTCAATATTAAAACAGCAATTATGTCTTTAATAAGTAATAGTCTTAGTAAATAGTAGTCGTATTTATTTATTTATTTTATATATATTTATATATACAGCAAAAAAATATATATATTTTTATATTTATTTATTTATATAAAGAACAGTGGTTCTGTTTCTTATCTTCTTATAAGAAACTGAAGCACTTACATTATTTTGTTTTACAAAATAATAATCCACAACTAAAATATGGAAAATAATTGAGGTTTGTGTCCTTTGAAAAAAATGTGGCCATCTGTGACCCACGATACGGATGGAGGATTTATCTAAGCTCACCTTTGTGGCGGCTGGGTCATATCCCGAGGCCCTATTGTCCCAGAGAAAGAGGCGCTTCTCCCGGGCATGCCTTGGGAACCCACCCATGAAGAGTACATGAGAGCCCTGTCTTCCCACAGCATGTCACTGGCTGTCTCCACTGGGACAGGACCTCTCTGGATCTGATGGGCCAGGAGGAGCTCCAGGACCTGGTGATGCATGCCTTCTCGGGCCACATCCACCGCACGCCGCCCCCTTCTGTCGTGTAGCTCCAGATTGGCTCCATGAAGAAGGAGAAGCCTGGCGGTGTCATAGCAACCATGCAGCGCAGAGAGAAAAAGCGCAGTCTCACCCTGAGGAAAATCATTATAAAGAATCAAGACTGGAGAAATCTGTCACGGAGCATTACATGCAAGCAAGCATGTTGATTTTAGGGAGTTACCTTGTTGTCCTGCAGGTCCACCGCCGATCCGTAGCGGATTAGCGTCCTTGTTAAAGACAGGTGGTTTACTGAGCATGCCCAGTGCAGGGCCGACCTCCCTGAGAGACAGTGAGTATGAGAGCAGATGGGACGTGAGGGGCACAAGGGAGGGAGTAAGTCAGCCAGTAACAACCATTCCACAACAGAGTCCAGCACACAAGAATCCAGCCGAGAGGAGCACAGAACAAGAGAGGCTTCAGACAGTGTTAGACAGGACCAGAGAGAGGACTCAGACAAGAATACGTGAAGCCAAACAGACGGAGGGTAAGAGGAGCCACAAAGTTAATCAGTCCCTGTTTCCAACAACATTAACTTTGTTCAGAGTCAGAGGAGGGCAGCAGAGGGGCTGGACAAGGACCAGGACAAGAGGGGAGTCATGGAGAGACAAGCATGTGAGAAAGGACACAAAAAGAGCATGTGAGAGACACCAGGGAAGGTTATCACTCACTCAAAGCTTTACACAAACCCACTTTAATATATTAATGAATATATAAATACTTGACATAAAACTTTATTCACGGCCCATCTGTGAGAGCTACTGGTCCCCAAATCACACAGAATAATGTCAGTGAGGGAATGTGGGAAACTGAATTATTATATATATATTACACATTTGCTGCACATTGTGGAATTTGTAACTACAAAAGTCACAGATGTGACAACATCAAATTCTACCCAGATCCAAAAAAACAGTGAAACATGTAAAGCATCTTGGTGTCCCCTGAAAAGCGATATATAAATTTGATGTATTATTATTATTATTATTATTATTATTATTATTATTATTATTATTATTATTATTATTATTATTATTATTATTATTATTATTATTATTATTATCATTATTATTATTATAGAGACCCTACAGAGATGTACCAAACCTCTCATGTCATGGACATGAATGGGGTGGTGGACTGGTGTGTGATAGTAAACTCAAACAAACTGGTATTGTCAGAATAACAGACAAAATAATGTCTTGGGATTAACTCACAGTCTTTAAATTGGAAAAACATCACATTATAAAATGTCTGAAGGGAGAGTTTGTTTCTCTGTGTCTGATATTTGGGGACATTTAGTGACTGCATGACCTTTATATTTCTAAAGTTACAGTATATTGAACCGTAAGTGCCTAGTTTCAGCTCATTAGAGCCACATTTTTTATATATATATATTTTAAAGGGAGTGTTACCTGTATGGTCAGTGTTGTTGACTGGCACTCCTGCCCGCAGGAGCTCCAGCACCACTCTGTCCAGTCCACTCCGCACAGCTCGGATCAAAACCACAGAGCCATCAGGACCACACCACTCTGCTGACTAACATGAAAACAATGTAAACCTAAATAATAGAACTATAATAAGAGCATCAGAAGGACTGCGGAGTTTGAAGTGAGTAGAGCATACATGCTGAGGAGGACTGAGCAGAGGAGGAGGTATGGCGTTCCTTTCCCATCCTCTAGGGGAAGCTGACATCACAAGAGGAAAATATTATTATCCAGATTTTAAAACACAGGTAGAATATATGGCATAACTATCGACTCAAACTTGAGAAATAAAAAATGTGTGACAGAAAATTGTGAAAGCAGGTATTAAAATATGTTTCTTTACATGTACCACTGGGCTAGCACTGAGTAAAAGCAAACGGAGAATGTTGCTCATTACTGAGTCATGTGCCTTGTTTTTGAATATAAGTGAAGTATGCTTTACATTGTATAGCCCTGCGGGTCTGAGCGGGTCCAGTCCGGTACTGTCTCTGCTCAGCGGTTCTGTGGTCACAGATAGAAGCCACCTCTTGTCGTTTGGAGCAGCGAGCACTGATGTCTTCCATTGAACTCTGAGTGAAGTCTGTGTCACTCCCTATGTCCTGGTCCCTTTTCAGAGGTCTGAAGGCACAAGTTAGAATAAGAATTTCATTTTCTAAAAAAATGACACACACAAAAAACAGACCTAGCAGTAAAATTGCTAAAATGACTTTTGTGTCCTAAATGTTTACCCAAATCTGATACTCAGGACAGTTTAGCATTTCACAAGGAAAAACTAAAGAATAAAAGAAGCTTTTCAGTGGACACTCAGTAGACTTGCTGGCATACACAGAGCCAATATTAAGGTTACGTAAAGTTTTAATGAAAGTATAGTGGTATATGAACAAGTAATAGGTTTAGATAAAATAGTGTTTATTTTTTGATTTATCATTGACTTAGCAATTATTGACCATCTAATGTGATTAATCATAATAATCTTCCAATTTGTACCCCTGTTTGAAGTAGTATATTCATGTAATATAAACATTTTTAAGGTTGGCCAACGCAAATGTCCTAGATTCAGCTGAAATATGCAATGCCTACACCCCTCATTGGCTATGTGTTTCATAGAATCAAGAACCCTACTTGAAACTGCAGTAATAATGTCAAACATTGAGGTAACTGTGTAGATCAGAAATATTAATCTCTAGTGTCTCCTCAAACTGTTTTCTGAATAAAACCCTCCTTTTGTTTATCCTTGGTCTATGAATACCCATTATTATTGTGTTTTGCAGCAGTTCCTGACCTCAACCTGATTGCGTCTTCCCCCAGTGGTTCCCTCCTTCTCTTTTTCTCAGCCTCCTTTGCCTTCTTTTTCTTCCTGAGTCCAATCTTGTCCTTGTCCCTGCTACTCCGGACTCTGTGGTCCTGGTGAGGACTCTGGCTGGTCCAGGTCTTGGCTTTGCCTCCATTGTTGGTGGCCATTGAGCGGTGTCTGACCCTGTCACTGCTTTCTCTGTCGGCCCTCTGCTGTTGCACTCTCCTCACCACCATCACCACCACCAGAGCCAAGACTAGCAGCAAGCCGATTGCTACGGCAACCACGGCCCAAATCCAGGACGGTGTAGGCTCTGAAAAAGATGTTAAATTTATAATTATGATGAATGAAAAACCTTTATTAGTACAGTTTTAATATTCTCATTAAAGATGAGTTATGGCTAAAATCATAAGTGTCAGTAGTATTGACTTTTTGCAATTGCATCTTGCAATATGTGCATTTTCCAAGGTCAGATTTAAGTACTTATGAAGCACTATCAAATTCCAATTAAAACATTTTCCAGTCCATGAAAGCTGTGGCCAATTTAATTGTGATATGAAAACATATGTATTTCATTGCTCAGGTAGTCAAGTAGGTAGTTCAAATAGTCTGAGGACAAAGGTAGAGTGTTTCGGTCTACTCTTGTGGGTGTAGGTCTTTTTCCATATCATCCTGGACGTAGAACGGGAGAGTTACACATTTTCTGGTTGGAGTTGAGGATATGCACTACATTAGCATTGGAAAGTGGAATAGTTCTGTCTATACTAATAGTGAGTGTAAACCTAGAAGCGTGCCATGCATGCAAAAAAAACATTTATGAAACATGTTAACCTGTATACCTGTCACTTTTATAAATCCAACCTAAAGTAAATACCTTATGTCACACCTTGAAAAGAAGAGCCAGTGTGTAGTAGTGGCTCTTCTTTTCAAGAAGAAAAGAAGAGCCAGTGTGTAGTAGTGGACAGACCTATTTATCAGAGATTAGCTCTACTTTAATTACAATGTACTAAGTACTGCAAAGCAGAAAAAATTATGTCTAGCCAGTGGCCCTGCGCTACAAATGAATGTTATGACAATTTCAACTACAACAAAAACACAGATAATGATTGTTTTTCAGTCTTCATTTAGGCACAGGATCAATTTGTAACCCCTCAGGAGAACTCAGTGCATCAGTTTGATAAGTCATCACTAAAACCAATGTTTTTACTGCTGAACAGGGACTACCTTTAACTTCCACTTTGACCCTTTCCTCCTCTCTGCTTCCGATTTCCTCACGGACGCCTCTTACACTGACAACAGCCTTCAGCTCCGGCAGCGCAGACATGGAGGAAGACTTTAGCAGCATGACTGCACGCAGGAAACTGGCAGCCTCTGTGGCGTACGGGAAACAGGTAGAGGGCAGAGACAAGCAGGGCCTGTTGTCCACCTGGAGGAAGAGGAGCGAGCTGCACAGAACAGATAGACTTCAGTGGGGTCACAGATACAGCTATGTACTATGCCTCTCACACTGACCATGGTAAGCAGATTTTTTTGCCTTTATTTGATAGGATTGTAGACAGACATGCGGATGTAGAACCCTGATCTAACAAGCATATTGAATGTGCTCTACCAGGTGAGCCACTCAGGTGCCCCTCAAAGGTAAGCTACATGTCTTCTAATTCTCTTGTTCTTTGTTTTGATGACAAAAATGTGGAAAACCCAAAAGCAAAAGGCGTGTAATTCCATGAGCTCTTAAAACTGCTCACTAGAGTTGCTGTAGAATGTTGATATCTTTAGAGGTCTCAAAACACACTCACAATAATCTATGTTTGAACATAAAGAAAGTAGTAACTCACAAACATACTTGTAAAGGAAATTAAATTAAAATTAAAATGAAAGTTTTTGGGATTTCAGTTGGACTAGAATATTTACATGCATATTAAGATCTTAGTTTATTAAGTTGGACATTTACATTTATATTTACATTTATTCATTTAGCTGACGCTTTTATCCAAAGCGACTTACATTGTTCTACAGTAATTACCAGTGTTACAGTCACTGGAGGCAAGGTGGGTTAAGTGTCTTGCCCAAGGACACAATGACAGTATGAACTGTGGGGAGAGCGGGAATCGAATCACCTACCTTCCGGTTGAAAGTCTACTGCTCTACCCACTGAGCTACTACCGCCCCATAAGCAATAATTAGATTATTGTAGTGTCATGTAAAAGTAGTGAGTAACAGGCGTCAACTAATAACTAACAACTAATAATGTTTGGCACCATTGTCTTCAGTATGTTTCAACTCAACAGTGGTGTCTGTTTGTAAGAAACACCACTGTTAGAGACAGTCTAAGTCAAGGTGAAGCTCAAAGTTAATTTGTATAGCACATTTCAGACAGCCCCTGACAACCAAAGTGCAGTACAGGCTCAGTAATGTAATAAATAGAGTAAGAATAAATAAAAAAAGATAAAAACATATGTGTAGGGACGGCATTAGAGAAAACAACCTACAACATACCCATTTGCATCGGCTGGTGATGACTGTGCCAAGAGTTCAGCAAGCTGCTGAGGCTCATAGTCAAACAGGTCTGCGTTGGAGGCAAAGGGAGCGGCCCCTCTGAGCTTCAGGGGGGACTGAAGGAGGACACTGAGGGCCCACAAGACAGAGCTGTTGGAGAAGGTGCCTTGTTGGAGGGCAATGCTGGTGTGCACAAACAGAGTGCCTTTAGCCCACTGTGAACTCTGAGGAGTTAAACAGTCACTGCCATCCCAGCCACAGGGGGCGCTGTCACAGCCATGGTCACAGTGGGAGTTGCCGTAGTGATTGCGGCAGTACTGGATGTGGCCCGGGCTGCGAGACAACATTTAAAGGAGCTATTAAACAAGTTTTTGTTTTGTATTATTTTAAAGTAAGAGGTGGAATTCTGTCATTATCCCACCGTAGGGATGAGAGAGAGAAAAATTTATCATTTAAAAATGTAATAAAAAAAAGAATTGTGAGTTGTAAAAGCTGCACAAGCCCAGAGACCTGGCACTTATACTACAATAACTAGAACTCTTTTGAATTACTTAAATGCACATGTTAATACAACTGGAACAGCAAACATTTATTGTTCATTTACTTTTTTTCATTTATGACCAAATAAAAATGAGTAAATATTCCTCAATATGACTTTATGCATATTGTGTTTCTCTAACATTGCTGTGACAACAGATGTGCACTATATTATGGTTTCCCAGTCTGTGTGTGGGTTCTTACTTGCAGACAGCTCTGTCGGTTAAACAGTCGAATCCATCTCTGAGACAGTCTGCTTCCTTACACTCTCTGTCACACGAGCCATCTCTGAACTTCTCCTTACACTTTCTGGTGATAGGACACTGGCCCCATGGATCTCTAGACACCGCTGCGGAGGCAAACACAAAGCGTATAAAATGCTGACTAATTTGGAGGTCTTTCTGCAGGGTTCTCAAATGAGCATACTAGACACTGATTTGAGATCTATATTTGAAATTTTGCTCAGGAGCTCCTCTGTGGTGTAGAAGTTTGTATAGGGTTTTAATATCCAGGGGAGTAACTCCAGCCTCAGTCCCAGTCTGTGCCAGTCCCTAGCACAGGGAAAGGCCAATAGGCACTTATTATTTCCTAGCCCTGATCATGAACCGACTCACACAGCCATTGTTCGGCAGCATTAGCAGCTTTTCATAACAATGAGGTCAAGCCAAGAAAAGGTAGGTCCTGATGTGGACTGTTACAGGAAACAGGAAATCGGCCCGACATAAACAGGAAGTGTTGAGGAGAGGCGAATAGCAACAGGAAATGGAGTGGGCTGGGGCTCGATAAAGGCAGAAGGTCGTTACCGTGGTGATGAGGAATGTGATGGAGTTGGACAATGGATTTGGCAGGTGTGTGTGTGGGAGTGTTAAATCAGAATACAGAAACAAAATACTACTCAAATGAGACCTCAATCAGCAAATACAGGATTACCACAACATTCTGTATGTCAAACAAATATTTTACATTATAATAACAATGTAAAAAATATAGTTATAAGTAAAATATATAAATTTCAGTAACATTGAATTTAACTCATTTAACTACATTAATTAGCTTTTTTGACCATTACTGTTTGTTCAAAGGGCCTTGCACCTTGCTTCAGCAGCTCACAGACACAAATTTCGCTGATTTATATTTGATTTCTATATTTCAAAATACACATAGCCACACTTTCACTCCTTTTGAGCATGTCTTTTTGACGTGACATTTTGGGAGTAGGCTAAGGTGTGGATCCTCTGCATTTTGGGCTTTGGTTTAGCACATCTCATGAAAAGAATCCCCAGACTATTATGGTAAATATGATATGTGAGTATGGATGGAGTGGTGGTCTTACCGTGGCTGGTCCAGCTGAGACCTAGCAGTATAAATGTCCTCAGTGATATCGTCTGTGTGCTAGTCATGTCATCTGCAGCAGGAGTCTTCTTCACTGTCTAACCCCGTGCTTTGCTCAGCGTCTATGGGACTTACCACGAGTGAGCCCAGTCCTGTCATCTGTGCTGCACCACCCAGCAGTGCTTTGTCCTATTGCTCTTTTTTTACAAGCCCTGCGGATATCTGGACCACTTCCTGCAACTGTGTGGAGAAGAATAGAAGGTCAACAAGCCTCTCTGTGTGAGTTTGAGACCTAGTGCACTGGTGTGAAAACTGGGGTTTTCTCTTTATTTAAAAGAACAGTCTTGATGTAAATACATTTCAAACCCAAAAAATTGATTCAATAAAAAAGTACAGGTCACATTCAACCATTACAGCACAACTTTAGTGGACACCTCACTGAACCGCTGTCATCTGAAGAGTTATAATCATTTTGGTTAAAACATGATGATGCATGGTGTCCACTGTGGGTTGGCTATGGTTGGTTTCTGTCCAACAAAATGAAAAATGGTTCACATTCAACTAAGGAGACAAGTAATAATTTTCTCTCAGACTACAACATGCCAACAGGATCACTGATGATTCATGACAAAGCATGAATAATAGCTTGTCTTGAGCTTGAGCTGCTGTCCTCTTGAGGAGGTGAAGCTATCCCTTAAGCTTTTAAAGAGCTAAACGTGCAGTTTTTTGACTACTAAAGCATGTTTTCTGGATCTAGGAGTCAGACTCTACACAAAACTCCATAACTATACACAAGTAACTGAACATCTTACATCTCTTGTGAAAGTACACACTTCATTAGAACTTAAGTATTGTTGTTGTCTGTATTGTGTGTGTATGTGGTTGCGCAAGCGTGGGACTTTTGTGGTTGTTTTGGGGAATCAGCTGGCACTTAGCAGAAGAGATGGGGCTATTAATGAAGGCCACATGGGATCACAGGTGTGAGGGCACACAGGTTTATCTGTTAGAGAGTCTGTGTGAATGGATTGTAGACATGTGACAATAAGATAATCACTTTCAAGGTATATTGCCAATTTTGGTATAAGACCAAAAAGTTTTAGTATTATGTTACTGTATTTGGAAGATTTCGATCTGGATATTCTACCTTATTCAACTATTATAACAACACAAAATGGGAGTGGCTAATTTTACCAGGAAACTAAAAGCATTTTAAAGGGACTATATGTAACTTTTTAAGCTCAAATAACATTTTTATTTGCCTAAATATGAGCACACCATAATTAGATGGGATGACTGAGATCTTTATTGTTAAAAACTGTTGTCTCTATGAGCCTGTAGGCTCATTTCATTGGGAAGAATTTGGGCCAGTTTTGCCAGAAAATCAACCTGGATGTGACGTAGTGCACGCTCCCGTGTACAGCTCTGACTTCCTACTATAGCCACCATGACAGCGAGCATTTATATCAAGATAGACTTAACAACAAATGCCAACTCTGTGGCATTTTGGGGTTACACTTTCTCAGGGACTCTTTTCTTCGTTATTTTCGTTGGCTTGTTTGTTCAATAACCTTCACCAGAGATAATGTGAACCATGACAACTTTATAAATGTAGCCAGAGCCCATATAACTAGCCTAATGCTAACTCCGTCACATTTCTGGCATTTCTGGCTCTTCGTTCTGCTCTCGGACAAGGCGGATGTCTCCTCCTGCTCCTCCTGCTCCTCCTGCTCCTCCTGCTCCTCCTGCTCCTCCTGCTCGGTGTATGCTTCTCGTCTCATCTTGTCATACTATCATTTTTTCTCTTTGACTTACTGCTTGCTGAACTGCTAAGAACTTGAAATGGATCTGATTACCTGGTCTCTGAGCGTGATTGACACAATTTTTTTCCCATAAGAAGGGTGCACCGGGAGAACCCATTTGCCCTGGCGGGACCTCAGCACCAGGCTACACACGGGACGTCTTGAAGAACTGGCAAGTTCTGTGTTTAAAAGTTCTGTCTGTTGAGGACGTTGAGGACGTATTTATCTTTGGATTCATGATAGTTCCTGCTCAATGGTCTGGGGACTGCCTAAAACTATCGAAAAAATTGTAGGACAGCTGCCTTTAAAGCTACCCAGCCGCTGTCTGTTGAAATTAAACACTGCTTCTGTGGCGTGAGTGACAGACTGAAGGGATTACAACAGAGAGGCGCACAGTCCGAGGAGCTGACCGACATCTCAGCACGGACTGTGGACATACAGAAAAGAGTAAACAATGGATATGAAGGGGTTACAACTAGGGGACACACAAATCGAAATTGCTGATCGAACACCCCCTCTCCCCTCTTAAGCCACTTATAAATCCCATCATGTGACCACGTGTGCTGTTATCCTGTTGTTGTCTGATGTCTGTATGTCTATGTTACGCATGTTGTAACGGCGACTGTAGTTAGTACTATTTGTTATGTTTGATGTTGGGGTGTATGTGGCAGAGTGGTTAAGCAAGAAGGTTGTAAGTTCAATACTCGGCCGACTCAAAACATTCTCGGGCAACTCCGGTCTTTCTGTGAGGAATCTGCATATTCTCCACGTGTTACCGTGGGTTCTCTCCGGGTACTCCGGCTTCCTCCCAATCATGTATAGGTTAATTGGCAACTGTCCCTAGTGAATGAAAGTGAGAGTGAATGGTTGTCTGTCAATGTCTGTCTCTACATGTCAGCCCTGTCTGTATGTCTGTGTAATATATGCCATAAATAAGTAATGAAATTAATGTTATTACTGTCAAAATGACACCAATAGTAATTTTCTCTTTCTTTCTGTTTCTCTCTTTCTTTCTAGGACATGACTCGGCCACATAAACCAAAGGCAGCAACAGAAAGAGACTGTGGTTCAATGGAACATTAGGTGTGTGTGGGTGTGTGATCATTTCTGTTGATACATGACCTACCTGTCTCTGTTGTCCTGCAGCAGCTGAGCCCCCTCAGTCTGTCCTCCTCACTGACAGCTCCAGCTCTCCTCCTTCTTCAGTCAGTGTCAGAGCTCTCCTCCACAGGAGCTTAAACCTCTCCTGAGCTGGAGTTCTGTGAAGAAAACATTTAAATAGATTACGTATCTGTCATTATATTGTGCTACACTTCCTGCTGGAGGTATTCTGACTGACACTAACAGTGAAATAAACAATGATACGCTGAAATGATACAACAAGGTTACATTTATGTTGTCTCAACCTAATGCAAAACTAATTTAGTTCAGTTATGGTTCATAGAAGTAGGACAATCTCCTTCACTCAGTCATATTATTTTTACTGTGGAGCTTGTCACTGATGTTACACAAGGTGGTTTATAACAGTGCAGCTGTTTAGACATTATTTGACCAGATAAAAATAAAGTGCTCCAACATTTGTGCAAAGACTCAACAAACTAACAGTAATAGTAACACGTACAGTCTCCTGTCTGATATAAGTTCACTAACTTTAGTCGTTATCCTGCTGAGACGGCGGGCCTCGGTGAAAGCTACTAGAGTTATTGATGTAGCTTCAGCTAACTTTAGCTACTTTAGACAAATGTTACATGCAGCGTTCGCTCTAACTGCCGTATTGTGTTGAACAACGCTTTATAAAACATTGTCAAACATTAGTTGCCCTCTTCTCTCCATGTCTCAGGAGTTCTCTTTTACTGATGTGTCAGCTCTCGAGAGTCAAATATAGTTTACTCCCAATAAAGTCTGTCAAACAATAAACTAATAAACTGGAAGAAGTGTAACTTTTGTCACCTTCTCTGTAAATTTCGATGTCCTTTGAACAGCTGTAGCTGGCTGTTGCTCCGATTACCCAGTCGGGCACGTACGGGCGCACACCAGCGAGAGCGAGCAGGAGACTGACTGCAGTTCTTCTAATGGCCACTGGTGTCAGTAACTGTTAGGTTTTTCTGAAAGTTACGCAATGCCCCTTTAAGTAATATCTGCATTACTGTAATACTGATACGTTAATATTTTTCCACAAGATTATCAAACCGTCACAATCTCATACGTATAATAGCTTTTATGGTAGTATTTCATGCATTTTCCATATGCGCTTGCTTTTGATTAGCACTGTCGTTGCAATCTGTTTAAAAATCTTTTAAAGCTAATGTTATTAACTCCTTGAAAGGCATGTACACAATGTGTCTAGAACCGCTACACTGCCTGCTCCCAGTAGTGTCTTATTTGGCTGCTACATATACAAAGTATATATGCTCTTGTAGAAATTACACGTTATGGTTCAAATTCTATTTCATTTTTCCTTCTGAGATGATAGGTCTATATGCCCAACATAACTCATGGTTTTTGTTTGTACTGAAATGCTGTGAATATGAGTATTTTTAAACGGTGCATTAGAGTGTAACTGAAAGTATCCTCTGATCAGCCTTTGAGCCTTTTCCTTATTGATTGTAGTTTTGAAATTGGTACATTGATTCTGAATTTTGAGTTATTAGATCTTAATGTAATTTTGTTGCTGTTGCTCAGCAGTGTTTCCAGTCAGGTTGGGTTGTATTGTACTATATGTATCTGACCGAATGGGAACATTTATAGACATACCCTGCTGACTACACACAGTGTGAGTTAAGAGCAGGAAACAGCTTCAAAGTGTTAAGTAAGTGGTTTGGTGGAAAACTGCATGCACAGATTTAAAATAGATAGTTCAAAGACACTTAACGTGATTCTATGATTTCTTTGAAGTTGCACATTGTTTTGTGAATGAGATGAGTGAGAATGTTCACTTCTTCTTACCCAACATTATCAATTAAATCATCACTGTCTTTGGTTAGCTCTGGAGGCCAAAACTGAAAAGACAAACCATTTTAATTCTTGAGCCAGATTACACCTTAATTGAGCCGTAAGGAGCCTTCAGTATCTTTCCTTTCTTCAGCAGGCTCCCTCAGTGTCAATAAAAGTGTTGATTTAGTGTCTTCTCACTAGATGGATGTGCACCCTGTCACTTAAAATTGAGTTGCTCAGTGGATCTGCAGAGACAATTGACTTTTTCGTGTCACCAGATCATCAAAAATCATTCTAAACATGATGATGGCTGTAAGTCCTTCTAATTGATAGGTGAAAGTCAGCCCATTAGTGTTAACATCAGTCTCACGTCTGCTAAAGTCTTTGTTTATGTTCAATATGATTTATTGTGTCCTGCTCTTACTTTGCTCTGAGGAACTGATTCTCTGAATGTGGGCTGGTGCTGTAGTTTTCTTCAACAATGGTCAGTACAGCTGTTCTCAGTTGGGTAATTTGTAGAGCTTCCAACCAAAAACTGAAAATAAACAAATAAAATTTTATTTGGATTTACGAAAGGGGGTAAACCACAACCAGTTCATTTCAGTCGAAAAACACAGTCACACTCTAAATATGTCAGCTCCTGATGTTAGTCACCAATTATTTAGCTTCCCTTGTATTTGGCCCTTGTCTTGGCTGTGTTTTAACTAAACAGCGCTTCTCATGAAAATATAATCATTCGTTACAGAAGAAGTTATCATACCTTCAGAAGTATTTTCTATTTTATACCACTGCTAGCTTAAGCGGCAAACTTCTCTCCTCATGAGGCAGAGGATGTGTGTCCAATGTCTCTTGAAGGGGCACAATGTAAAAAAGAACTTTGCCCCCTCCTTAAACAGCTTTCGAAGCGTTGACAGAGAGCTTTCTTTGACCACTGCCACCTGTAATGGGAAAAAGGTAGCATCGTCATTTTAAATGTTTTGACCTAGCCAATGCCAGCCGAGTTACTTGTGTGGGATGTAGCCAGCAAACCACACCCTGCTGCAGAAAAACGGCTAGTGATTGGTTCCTCCACCAAACTGCAGAGAGAAGAGATTTGCTGTGAGGCATCCTCCTTTTAAAAAAAGGAAAACGGTCTGGTATACCAAAGAAAGGAATTGGAATTGTCAACCTAGAGTAAACGTAAGCAAAGAAATGTAAATAAAAATGGAATTGTAATTGTAGCCTTGAAAAGCATAAGTAAATATTTTTTGAAAATGTAAAAGTTAATAAAACTACGTTCATGCTCCCTATCCTTTGCTTTTACAATCCCCAAAAATACTCATTAATTATTCATGAGCCTGTTTTAAGGCGGTGTGGGCTCACCACCTATTGGCTGAACCATGTGTGAGGAACATGAAGTTACGTTGTGAATATCCCAGATAAGACTGCAGTCAAGCCAGCTGCTTTTTGTCTTTTTGTGGTCAAATGAGTCGCCTGTAATTTCATAGTGCGCTATTATACCATTCAATAGAGTGACACTCGCCCCACTGGTATGATAAAAGGGCATAAAGCTCATAAAGCTCAGTCTGATCACCTTTCTTTGTTTCTCACCCCTACGTATTCACCCCTCATCAATCGTGTGAAGCCATCAGGCTTCAAGACCATCAAAGTGTGGCCAACTGGAGCAGACTCTTTAAGGCCCGTACACACAGGGACGAATATTCGCCAGCGTTAATTCGTCAGCGTTTTTCAACGCGTTTTCTGTGTTCACACCCAAGCGATTTGCGCTGACGATGAGCCGAGTGAACATGCAACTTCATTTCCTGACATTAGGGGGCGTTTAATGTAAAGCAGAAATACCCCGGTACACAAGGTGGCGCTGCGCAACTTTACACTTCTGACACTCGCTTTTCACCCAGAAGAAGAGAGCAAGTATTTGCTTGTATAAAAATCATACAAAGAAAACATGGATATTTCAAGCACCAGTAGCTCCAGCTCCAGTTCCAGCGATGAAGAAATTATTGTTCTGTTGAATGAGGAAAGACGCCGTAAAAGACGCCGGTATTGGATACATCCCATAGTTACGAGAAGAGAAGAACATGGGGAGTTTTATCGACTGGTGCAAGAGCTGAAAATGTATCATGAGCGTTTTCGGGGGTATTTTAGAATGTCCGTCACTGAGTTCGAAAATTTACTTCAACAACTGGCTCCCTCGCTGACGAAAGAACAAACACACTACCGTAAACCAATCGACCCAGAACAGCGTTTGGCCGTGTGTTTACGGTGAGTTCCTTTACATAGTTATTCACTTCAATGAATGTTGTACAAACGTAAGTGAAGCATTGTTAAAAAAATAAAATATGTCTATTTCTATTTCAGTTTTCTCAGCACTGGGGACTCGTACCGCACTATTGCGTACAGCTTTCGACTTGGTGTATCAACTGTGTCTTCAATAGTGAGTGAAACCTGTGATGCATTGTGGCACTGCCTCAGAGATGAACATTTGCCAGCGCCTACTGAAGAGATGTGGAGAAGTACTAACTGCTTGGGAGCCATGGATGGGAAACATATTAATCCAGGCCCCTGCAAACTCTGGTTCTCTATACTTTAATTATAAAAGTACGTTCTCCGTTGTTTTGCTGGCCTTGGTTGATGCGGATTACCGCTTCCTGGTGGTTGATGTGGGGAGCTATGGCAGCAACAGTGATGGAGGCATCTTTGCCAATTCTGTGCTGGGAAAGGCACTCAGAGATGGAACTCTGAATGTTCCCCCACCAAGTGAATTTCCCGGTGCTCCTGACCTGGGAAAGGTTAACCATGTCATTGTGGCAGATGAAGCTTTCCCTCTGAAACCATCTATCTCCTACGGCCATACCCTGGACGACGACTCACCACAGACAAGAGAATTTTCAATTATTGTTTGTCTCGGGCATGCCGCATCTCTGAAAATGTATTTGGCATCCTCAGTCAACGCTTCCGTGTTTTCCAACGACCTTTACAGGTTCAACCAAGTGTTGTTGACAAAGTTGTCAAAGCAGCTTGTGCATTGTGCAATTATTTGCGCCCCAACGGCAATGACCAGAATTGTGCCACGGAGGATGACAAAGTTTGTGAGCAGCCACTACAAGGGTTTGAACATTGTAGGGGGCAGCGGGCATCTGTGGAGGCACAAAGTGTCCGAGAACTGTACAAAGAGTACTTCAACTCACCAGCTGGAGAAGTTGCTTGGCAGTATGAGCATGTGAACCATGTGCTGTAGAACAGCTAAATATCAACCCGTACATTTGAGCCATGTTTTTTACATTTTCCATTGTGAGAACCGCTAGTGTATGTGTGTGTGTGTATATATATATATCTGTGAACTTGATTACACTATCCGATCTATGGCATCTGATTGTTTCAATATTGCAGCAAAATGTAAAGTATTTGGTTTGTCCCAAACAGCCAAATTTACATTGTATGTGGGTAAATGTGAATTTTTAATAAACATATTTGCTAGCATTTCCTTTAAAATGTCATTCCCTGCACAATGCTGTGCGCAAAATGGTCATGTTCCTGTAGAATGATAACAGTTGCCTTCAAATGCTGTGACTCCATAATTAGGCACATAGCTATTTCATGAATACTAAAGTGGAAATGTATGCCAGACCCCAAAATGTTACATTACTTTCAAATCACTTATGCACAATTTTTTTTTGGGAAAAATTTCACTTTTAATGGTATACAACTTGCTAAAACTATCACAAAGTACAAAATGTAGTCAGAAAAGGCAGTGCAAATAAGTCACAATGACTGTAGTGCAAGTACACAGTGCAAGTATACAATAGTGCAAATTAGTGCATAAATGTAAAACAAATAAAACCACACTAAAAACAGAAATAAAATGTATAAATCAAACGTCTATAAGGGTTGCCAAGGAGTTGGAGATCGTCCATAGTTTGTTGGGGTCTGCGGGGTGACCTGATGGTAGGGCTGGGTAAAAAAGGAGGCCTGGCCAAACTCAGCGTCATGCAACAGTTAATGAATTTTTAATTTCACCGAAGACTGTATGGCAGGGGTCAGTGCACGTATTAAGCCAAGAGCAAACAAGTAGTTCTCATCATTTAGCTGCTCTCTTCGTTGCTCTCAGCGCTCCTCTTTTTCTCTTCTCCGTTCCTCTTTCTCACTTTCCCTGGCTTCTTTAGATGTGAGATAGCTGTCCAAAAAGTCTGGTGTCTCTGTACGTTTTCTTTTGGATGCACAAGACCTTCTCACTGTTGGGCTGGAGAAGGATGATCCAGGAGAAATGCTTCCGGATGCTTCATCTCTGTTGCTCACTTCTTTGTGAACCACCACTTGGTCAACCCCTTCATCCATATTCTCAGGATTAATATTGCTGTGAACACTGTAAAGACAAAAGTTTGTTTACATCAGAAAAAATAACTCAAACTTTATACCCATCCTGCTATCATGTTAATCAATGTTTAATGTCAATGCATTGTAGCGGAGCTCACACAGCTATGAAATGTAATGTTCTAATGATAATACCTCCGAAATTCTGTTGATTTTGTGAGGAACTCCATGGCCTTCATAAATTTCCTTCTTGGCTTTAGCAGCCTTTTTTCGTGTGTATGTGTCTCGCAGGCTTTTCCATTTCTGTTTTACCTCCTCCACTACAGCACACAAACAATGGAGAGAGTCAAACGTTTGAAATAGTTACAAGCATATGTACACAAAAGACAATTAATTGAAATGAAACTCACCATCAAGGCACATTTGCTGTGCAATCCCACTCCATAACAATTCTCTTTTTTCAATATTCTTGAAACCGCTGTCGCGTTTGTCGTACAGTTCTTTGTGTTCCGACACCAACGAGACTAGCATCTCTACATTCATCTTGCCTTAAGTCTTCGTCGTCTTATTTCTTCCCGGAAGTGTAGACGCTACTTGGTGTGTATCTTCTTCGCCGTTACGTATGTGTGCTCGGCAAGACAATTTTGTGTTTGAGCGCCCCCAAGTTGTGTTTTACTGTAACTTCAGAAGCTCCAGACACGTGAGCAAAAGCGCCAATCTCATTGGTCGTATAGTTTTTGACGCCGCGCGTCAAACCAAAAAAACGAACCCGTGACGTTCTTAAAAAACTGACGCTTTGTTTAGACGCCATTGTTTAGTTGCGAGGCGTTAAACGTCGGCGAATAACGTTGGCGAAATTCGTCCCGGTGTGAACAGGCCTTTACTTCAGGACAGGTTTCAACACACTGGCAGGAGTATGTTTGCTTCTTAGGCTGCCTGTGGCTCTCACACGGACATTGACATTGATATCTACACCTCCTCTGTACTGGATCACATCAACTCCACCATTGACAGTGTTACAACAGAAAAACAGATAACAACATACCCTAATCAGAAGCCATGGATGAACAAGGAGGTGCAACTTCTGCTGAAGGCCCACAACACTGCCTTCAGGTCAGATGACGCTCAGGCCTACAGTAAATCCAGGGCTAACCTGAAAAGGGGCATCAAAAAGGCCAAGTACTGCTACAAGCTGAAGGTAGAGGAACATTTTTCTAACTCTGACCCCCGACACATGTGGCAGGGCATTCGAGTCATCAGTGACTACAAGTAAAGCAACTCCACTCCATCAGTCACGGACGTCTCCTTCCTGAACGAGCTAAATTACTTTTATGCTCGCTTCAACAGCGACAGCAAGGAGACGGCCACCAAAATCTCACCCTCAGCAGACCCCCAACCTCTCAAACTCACCTCCACAGATGTCCACACTGCACTGAGCCGGATCAACGCACGCAAGGCTGCAGGCCTGGATGGCATTCCTGGACGTGTGCTTAGGGAATGTGCTGTGCAGCTTGCAGGGGTCTTCACAGACATTTTCAACCTGTCCCTCACCCAAGCAACTGTGCCAACATGTTTTAAGTCCACATCCATTGTGCCACTACCAAAAAACTCCTCCCCAATGTGCCTGAATGACTATTGCCCCGTAGCACTCACACCCATCATTATGAAGTGCTTCGAGTGACTGGTCCTAGCACACCTCAAAGACTGCCTCCCACTCACACAGGACCCAAACCAATTTGCCTACCGCAGAAATAGGAGCACAGAGGATGCAGAATGCACAGTGCTGCACTCTGCACTCACACACTTGGACAATAACAACACATATGTTAGGATGATTGTTTGTTGACTTCAGTTCAGCATTTAACACCGTTATTCCCTCCAAGCTGACCACAAAACTTGGAGACCTGGACATTAACACCTCCCTCTGCAACTGGATTATGGACTTTCTGACCAACAGGACTCAGCATGTTCGTTCAGGCTACACCCACTCCACCACCCTCACACTTAACACTGGCGTACCACAGGGCTGTGTGCTGAGCCCATTCCTTTACTCCCTTTACACCTTCGACTTCAACCCTGTGCATGGATCCAACTCCATCATTAAGTTTGCAGACAACACCACGGTGATTGGCCTCATCACAGACAACGATGAGACTGCCTACAGGGAAGAGGTAGAGCACCTGGCCACATGGTGCGCTGACAATAACTTGCTCCTTAACACCACTAAGACAAAGGAGCTCATTGTGGACTTCGGGAAGAAAAAAGGAGGCACGCATGACCCCATCCACATTAACGGTATGGTTGTTGAACGTGTCTCCAGCTTCAAGTTCCTGGGAACCACCATCTCGGAGGAACTGTCCTGGACCACAAACACCTCCAGCCTGGTCAAGAAGGCTCACCAGCGCCTCTTCTTCCTCAGGAGACTGAAGAAGAACCAGCTGTCTTCAGCCATCCTGGTTAACTTCTACCGGTGTGCGATCGAGAGCATCCTGACCAGTTGCATTACAGTTTGTTATGGAAACTGCTCAGTGGCTGACCGCAAAGTACTGCAGAGGGTGGTGAAAACTGCCCAGCGCATCACAGGGACACCACACCCTGCTATTGAGGACATCCAGAGGAAATGCTGCATACGTCGAGCTCGGAGCATTCTTAAGGACTCCTCTCACCCTGACCACAGACTGTTTAACCTCCTGCCCTCCGGGAGGCGCTTCAGGAGCCTCCGGACAAGGACCACAAGATTCAGGAACAGCTTTTTCCCTACAGTTGTCTACTTACTGAACTCTGCCCTCTGACACCACCACACACACAAACTCCTCCCCCACATCACCACTGCGTCTGACTGATTTATTTATTATTTACAACAAGCAAAAACAGTAAACTTGTTATTACTTGCACTACTGTCTGTTCATCCAGAAACACTGAGTAATCCATTTGTACACTGTAATATTTTCTTTGCACTGTACTGTACATGCACTAGTGTAAATTATGTTCATAGTTCTGCCTATAGTGTATGTGTGTAGTGTGTAATCTGTATAGTATGTTCATTGTACACCTACCTGTATATCATGCTTATAGTATTTAAAATCTGTAAATTATGTCCATAATACTTATCTGTATAGTTATTGTACATATTATAGACCTTGTATATTCTGTACATACTGCTTATTGCACTTCTGGTTAGATGCTAACTGCATTTCGTTGCCTTGTACCTTACCTGTGCAGTGACAATAAAGTGGAATCTAATCTAATCTAATCTAATATAAAGAAAAGTAAACAGGCATGTTTTGAACCACCAACCTTCTGGTTATAGGATGACCGCTCTACCACTCTACTGAGCCACTGTGTATGTGGCAGTGTTCATTTTGACAAGAAATTTTTATTTAGTTTTAATCTTAGTCTTTTGACTTAAATAATTTTAGTCCTCTTATTAGTTTTAGATTTAGTCTAGTTTTAGTCAACTAAAATGTCATGCAGTTTTAGTCGACTAAAA